>VMDR010013999.1:0-24179 GCA_007922815.1 Macrotus californicus | reverse complement strand
GACCCATGGACATGAACTAAAGAGGGGGAGTGTGGGGGGAAGGGGTGTGCAGGGAGGGGGTGGGGGGAGAAGATGGGACAACTGTAATAGTATAATCAATAAAATATATTAAAATAAAATTAAAAAAAGATGAGAAGACTGAGGCTCCAAGCAGATAAGTAGTAATTAAGTGCCCCCACCCCCGTCCCCTGCCAATAAGTGGTAGAGTCAGACTATGGATGCAGATCTGCCTCTGTCTCACTCTGCACGTCCCAGTCTACCATGCCTTGTTTTGAATGTGTGCTGTAGGTGTTGGAGAACAGCAACTCCCAGATTTCAGGGGAATCACTGCCTTTCACACTGTTGTGTACCATCAGCTAAGTACAGAAAGTGGTGATGAACTCCAGAAAAAAACATGAGGGAGACTAAGAAGGGTTCTGATTATTAAAGGGGCAACAGGAGAGAGAGAGAGAGAGAGAGAGAGAGAGAGAGAGAGAGCTCGCAGGAGCGCAATTAAAAGGCATAAATGCCAAGGGAGACAGGCCAAAGCAGTGTGAGAAACATAGAAGGAAGTGACTCACTCTTCCTAGGGAGGTCAGAGGGGCGAATCCTATCATGATGGCTTATTGTTGATGTCTAACTGCCAGGGATTTGACTTCAGAATAATCACCAAGTCCTCCTGGTTGGCACAAAGTCAGGAAGTAGAGAACAGGATCCAACGGTAGGTTTTAACAAGACTGATTTGTTGGCAACCCCTGCATTTTCAAGAGCTGCCCCCAATTCTGAGCAGCGAAACTATTCAGAAGTGGGTGAACTGACCAGCTCCTAACGGAGTGGGTCTCAAACCCAGCTGCACCGTGGGAGCCCCCAGGAAGCTCAGACCAATTCAATCAGAATCGTTGGGAGAGGAATCACAGTTGCTACCTTTAAAAAGTACGCACACACCCTTATTGTGAATTTAATCTGCAGCCAGTTGGGAAATTTACAGCTATGCGGGGGAAAAACGCCCAGTTTTGGCAGCAGAAAAGCCACAGACAGGCCAAAAAAAAATCCCTGAGATAAGTGAGGCAGGTAGTAGCCATTGTTGCACCATCTCCCTCCACAGAGCCTTTAAACATCCTTTCCCTTCAGAGTGCTTCACCATCTCCCTTTTCTATCTGCCCTTCCCCCATTTAACTAACTCCTTACCCTGCTAAGTCTCATCTCATCATCAGGGGCTCTTCCCCGATGCAGGCCACCTAGTCAAGTTCCTTTGTCATCTGTCCTCAAAGAACCCTTGTCTCAGCCTGTAATTGTACAACCGGGGGCGGGGGGGGGGGATATCGAATGAAGTCCATCTTGCCCACTAGACTGGAACCTTCCAGAAGTAGGAACCATACAAATTGAGATTTCCTGTGTCTGAAAGCTGGACCTAATTCAGTGACTAGCACTCAGTAGTGCCCATCTATTGAATGAATGAATAGATAGATGAATTCATTAGTAAAGGGCAGGATCACCTCTACTCTAGGCCATAAAACAAAACCTGATCAACTCTAGTCGCTGGGTTTTTTTTTGTCATTGTTGTCTTTTTTTTTTTTTGCCTCCAGACTTCTGTTTTCACTGTTTTCTCAGCATTTCAACATTAAATAGTCTCTTCCACTCTGCATTTCAAAATCCCACTCACATTTCAAAACCTTGCTCCATAACCTCCTCCGGCGTCACCCTTTCCAAATCACCCTGCAGGAAGGGGATTCCCTCATCCCTACACAGCTTGGAACCCTAATCGAATGTGTTACTCTGTTTTGTCTTAGACACACAGTATCACTTTCAAGGGATTACAAGCAACCTAAAGGGGGTAATTGCCTAATTCATTTCTGCCCTTTCCCACTGGTGCCCGGTAAAGTGCCTGTCACACAGTAGGTATTCTGTAATTATTTGCTTTAATGCCTGTCTGAATGAATGAGTACATGTCACGGGTAAGTGGGAAATAGATTTCTGCATTCATTTTTTAAACACAAGCAAAAGAACAATCACATAGATTTTTGGCTCATATGTATTCCAAGGATTTAGTCTTGGAAAAAATTACTAATCAGCATTCTTTTTTCTCTTTCTTTGTAGACCACACTCATTTTTTTTCCCCCCACTGGAAGAGAGAATGAAGATAAGAGA
Organism: Macrotus californicus; assembly: GCA_007922815.1. NCBI lineage: Eukaryota > Metazoa > Chordata > Mammalia > Chiroptera > Phyllostomidae > Macrotus > Macrotus californicus. The sequence continues at coordinate 22,052 of VMDR010013999.1, read as the reverse complement.
GTGATTCTGGTTGAGGATGAATAATTGTATTTTTCACATTGCTTAGTAGTTAGGATCGACAACCACTGGTTATCGGAGGCACTGTGTGTGTGTGTTTTTAATAATTCACAGCACAAAAGTAATAATTGGATAGGCTTGCGAAAGCCGTTGGTGTAGTCTCAGCACACCCTTCAGTTTATGGGCCTCAGTTTCCCAATCCATAAGAATAAAAGGGGTTAGATTGATCAGTGTTCCTCAGGGGTTACTCCCCCAAGACATCCAGCATAACTCCTTCAGGATTCATTTATTCATAAGGTAAATATTTAATCAGCATCTACTATGGTAAGCCAAAAACATCTTCTAATGGAGAGGAGACAGGTATTTTTCAATGGTCCCATAAATCTGTACTATGGCTATATCTCGGAGGCAGAAGTAATTTAACAGAGTACAGTATGGAGGTTTGAGCTAGTCAGAGGGGTCAGGAATAACTAACATGGAAAAACCTCTTCCTGGAGTATGAGCCTGTGTTAGTCAGAAAAACAGAACCAATAAGATGTATGAGAGAAGGAGACACTTTAAGTCACTGGCTCATGAGAATGTGGGGGCTGGCAAGTCCAAAATCTGTAACACAGGCTGGCAAGCTGGAGGTCCAGAGAAGGACTGATGTGTTCCAAGGTAGTCTGGAGGCATAATTCTCTCTCCCTCAGGGAACTGCAATCTTTTCTCTTACAGCTTTCAAGTGATTGGGTGAATCCTGTCCACGCAACAGAGGGCAATCTGCTTTATGCAAAGGTCTGCTGCGTTAAATGTTAATCTCATCTAAGAAAATTCCTTCACAGTCATATCAACCCTGGTATGGACCAAATACCTGAGAACCACAGCCTTGCTAAGTTGACACTTAAAAATAATAATCAGAGGGTGCAAAAAAGAAAAAGACAAAAGGAGGCCAGGGTGGCTATTGGGAATGCCTGGGGAGTGGACAGTGGGGCAGACCTAGAGCAGACAAGGGCACGACCACGCACCTTATGAGCCATGGAATGGATGTGTGTCTTTTTTCGATAAGTAGTGTGAAGTCTTTCAGGAGTTTGGAAGCAGAGGTTCGACATGATCAAATGTGATTTGCAAAACCAGCACTATGATGAAGTTATGAGCACAGGTTATAGGGTGTGGGGAGACTGGTCTGTTCAGAACAGCAGAGAAGAGATGAGGGGCTAAGGTGTGGGTGGGGCAGGTGGGGTGATGCAGCATGAAGTTAGAAGCACTGACAGGTAGGGTGACCGACCAACAGTCCCAGTTTCAGCACTGAAAGTTCCACATCCTGGGAAATCCCTCAGTCCCAGGAAACTGGGATGATTGGTCACCCTAGAAGGAAATGTCAATGATGATATTTAGGTTTCTGGGTACATAAGGATCACACCGAATACTTTCTAATTTGCTACGTATTTTATATAGAAAAGCATGCAGTGGATGGATGCAACTTGTTGGACAAGATGTCCTCCAAGTCCCCTTGAACTCTCATGTTGTGGCCCCTTTAAACCCAGAGAATGTCTGCAAAGGCAACATCTCCAACAACGCCACACGGAGACTTGGACGTTCAACAGACCAAGCTCTTCCATCAGAGGTACAAATTGCAAACCCCCCTGACTTCATTAAATTCTACAACTGCTTTCTCAACCCAGTCTTTAGCTAGCATCAGAAGGGAGTAATTAATGCATTTATTTTATGCAAAGTTAGTGTTGTGAACATACCAAGAGTTACATATCTTTGCCTTCACCCAACAAAGAACAACTCAATCAAAAGTTTTCTTTATTTTATATTGTCCCATTTGTATGTTCTCTCCCCCACCTCGCTCTCTATCTCTAGCTCTTAATACATACTTTTTTCCTAAATGTTTTGAGAGTTGGTTGAAGTAAACTTGTTTCTTTGTCCTTATATATTTAATGTGTTTTTACTAAGAATAGTGACATTCAACAATGATACCATATATTACGTCATTTATAGTCTACATTCAAATTCCATCAATGGGCCCAATAATCTCATTTACACGCCCTCTCCCCATACCTGCCACCTCCTAGATCCATAAGGCTTTACTTACATATTAATTTATATACTCATTTATCATTTATGTGTTAATTTCAAGACAGTAATTTTTCATTATAATGTAAATCATGCTCACAATAGAATGAGAAAATAGAGGTGGTAAAGAAACACAAACTCAGTACCTGATCTCAAGAACAGCTTAATTCCATTCTTTTTATAAATATCTTAAATAGCTTTACAAATCACTATATTGAACAACACTGCACGTGCACAACATTACACATATTCTTGAACTTCACATCTTAATTTTATCTTTCAACATTGGACTATTATATCCTGTGTTGTATAAAACCCTTTAAAGAGCGCGCTTAATAAGTGTATAATAGCTCGGCAAATGTGCATTGCACACTTTACCTAATCATTGGCCATTGATGAGAATTCACGCTTTCATTTTTGTTATACAAATCAGACAATTAACCTGTTTGTGCACCAAGTTGTTTTGTATTTCTGGTGATTTCCTTAGGCCAGGTTCTCAGAAGTGGAATTTGGGGGTCAAACGGCATTGGTAGTTTAGCTCCCAATACACAGGGCAAAATGACCTCCACCAAAAGCGACATCTCTCTCTAGATCTGCCAGAATGTAAGGAAGTGCCTACGGAACATGGGAAAACCCAGACTGGAGGGCATGGCAGTTAAAGGGGATTAAATGCGGGGCTCCTCGCGTGTCTTATCCCAAACAGAGCACCAGAATTTTCATTTTTCCAGCCAGGTGAGTCCTCACCAACATCAGCATCATTAAAGAACAATGCCTGAAGGAGGTACTTGGTGACAGTGACTGGAATCTGAGGATAACTTTCATGGAGTCTTTGACTCCTCTGATTTCTTGGGTAATTTTTGTGTTGGGTTTGACTTTGTGTTTGTTTATAAGCATATTTCCTAGGAAAATGCTCAGTTTCATCATATTCTTGGGAATATCTGTCATTGAAACTTTGTTGCTGTTGCTGCCTATGATTCAACATTTTTTCTAGTAAAAAGGTACTACTCATAATTTTCTTCAGGAAATAACCATTCCCCACATTCAGTCTGTTGGTTTAAATAAAGTTGACCTGTCTCCCTGGGAAGACATTACTTAGTATAACGGTACTGGTGTCTTCAATTTTCCTAGACCAAGTGATTGGATTAAACTGGCCAAGTGACCCAATTCAGGGCAATGGGATTTCAGGCAAGGACTGCTTGATTCAACTGTTTGTGGAGAAAAGACTTTTTTCCTAGATGGAGCTTTGGATTCTGTGTGCTCATCTGACCCTACTGTGGTAATCAGAACAGAAACCTACACACCTTAAGAAAGGACTTACAGATGGGTGGGAGGTACTGAGCTCTGGAGATATCATTGCTGTTCCCTGGACCAGCCGTGTCAAAATGTAAATCCATCCTCAGGCTGTTCAGTTCATTGAGCCAATGGTTTTAGGTTTTACTTGGTGTATTGGGTTCTGTCCCAATACACCATCAAAGAGCACTAATAGAAGATACATGAAATAAATAAAATTAAGATATATTGAATTTCAACTTTCTTATTTTACATGTAGTGATATAAAGGTCCAAAGAGGGTCACTGGCTTGCCTAAAGTCAACCTAGAGACAGAACCAGGATGCAGAGTCTCCTTCTTCCCAGTACAATGCTTTTATCAAATGCCTGATTACCCTTTCATTTTAAGAAAAGATCAATACAGGCATACCTAAGATATTACAGATTCAATCCCAGACCACCAATATAAAAAGAATATTGCAATGAGTCACACAAATTTTTTGGATTCCCAAGGCATAGAGAAATTATGTTTATAGTATATTGTAGTATACATTGAGCAATACAATTAGGTCTAAAAAACCCCCAACCTATAGATTTTAATAGAAAAATACATTATTTCAAAAAAACACTCATCATCACCAGAGCCTTCAGTGAACTGTCATCTTTTTGCTGTTGGAGGGTCTTGCCTACGTGTTGACGGAAGTGCAATGTCTGCGAAGCACAATGAAGTGCAGTGCGATGAAACACCTGTCGTCGTACAGGGAGCATTTTCTTAATTTCTGTGTTATCTGCAATGCAGAGCGGTCACGATGGAAGGCTGTGCATTTAGAAAATGCACTACACAATTACAATGATTGGAAATACAGTGTTTTGAATTTTTGTGTCCTTTTCATAATCAGAAAGTTTTCTTTAAAAAAGAAATTCTTCCAACTGCTCAGAACCCAATTCAGAGTGTCTATCTTTATGGGTTCATCTTGACCTGGAGAAAGATTTTTAAAGGGAGAGTCAATCGTTTCCTTATGTCTTTGGCCAAAGCCGGGCATTTTTAGGCAGTCGGCTTGGTTGTAAATTCAGTCAGTCCCTGGGGAACGCCAGTTTCTCTCAGGAACACCATTCGATGGAGCTCTTCTGGAGCACACGATTCCAGTCTCAGGAGATGTCCGGTTTCTGGAGCCATGACTTAGCGCTGACTATGGGAACTTTAATTTTCAGTCTAATCTGGAAAACTGCACTAGTTACCTAACTCACAATGGATTTTTAGAAGGTGTTCCAAGGACAGAGAAGTTGACAACACTTGTGGACAAGGGGTATAGCCTGCACTTTCGCACGCTGGTACAATTTTAGAGTTGGAACGGCTGAGGGAACACTATTAATAAAGACTCCTCATTATTCAGAGGTGGAGACTGGGGCTCCAAAATAAGAAAGTGAGTTCCTCAAGGGCACACAGTGAGCCAGTGGTAGATCTGGGACAATTCTGTCTTTTTGCCTAACACTCTTTCCAGAGAACCGGCTACTATTTCTTACTGCCTCCTTTGTTAACTGGGTAAAGAGAGAATCTCCACTGGTTTCTGATGGTGAGTTACATAGCTTACTGTCACTGTTCCTTGGGTTATTGGTTTATGAGTATTATCACCTCTTATTGCAATTCTCTAAGATTTAGCCATTATTAAAGATTATAACCATTGTTCCACCCTTTATTCCTAAGCCTCTGTGAGCGCCACTTGAAAGAAGACAGCCCCAGCAGCCTACCAAGACTCTCATTACCCAGCTCTTTGGGGCAGACTTTTGCCAGCATACAGAACTCTTCTGTTGTGATTCATCAGACAGGAATATAGGAGGGCCTCCCAGCCAGTGCTACTCACACTAAAGAGGCCCTTTGGGGATATTCTCTCCTGTTGTTCCTGGCTAAAATTCTCCATTCTCTTTTACTGCTGCCTGGAATTTCAGGACTGCAAATTTTAGTGGAATATCCCAAAGGCTGTAGCTATGCATCCTTCATTTGCCTAGTTATGGTTAAGATTGGTTAAAAACACAGAGAGTGAGAGAAGCAGCAGGTGATAATCTGACATGCAAATTTTACTTATTGCACATTAAAGTAGCTTTGCCTCTGGATGCTCTTCCAGGAACTGATTCCTAAATCACTGGGGTCTAGTAGCCCTAAGTTCCAGGACAACTGATGAATTGATGTCTCAGCCTCTTCCTTCCTTTGAGCCCTTCCATCCATCTGACCGGGGCGGTGGCAACAAAGATGGCTTTCACAATCTTAAGCGGCTTCTTCTAGACACTCTTTCCAAAAGCGTTGATAAGAGACCAAAAGACAGGATGTGGGAAGCACAAAGCAGAATGATTTTTAAAGCCTTTGCTGTGGACTACGGAAGGCTCGAATCCACTTCCAGGCTTGTGTTGACTGGCTGTTTCAATGAAGAAGAGCGTTAGCCCTTCAGAGTTTCCACTTTTCCATCTACAATAAAGATTCTTGGTAGGTTTTTGTTAAGGTTAAAATAATTGATTTTGAGAGCTAGAAAGAACATTGAACTCCACTGCCCCAAACTAAAACACAATGCCAAATGTGTCAGTTTCTTCAATCTCATTCCAGAGTAGCTGGGCAAAATGTGTCCTGAGAGGCTGGGGGAGCGTGAGTCAGCCGCAGGGAAGACTAGTTCACTCTTGAGGGGCTCAAATTGGGGATGAGGCCCTGGGGACCAGGATCAAATCTAGCTGAGGAAGAAGAAGAGGTGGTGAAGGTCTCAATCAAGGAAGGCAGTGTTCCTAGTTCAGTCACTGTCCTCTCAACCTTGGGGATAAGGTCTCCACCCCTTCAGTAAAAAAGAGCCTTTCCCCCAATCCCAACGATAGGGTTCATTTCTCCTATCTCTTCAGAGACAGCCACACTGGGGGAATTCAACGAGGCTTGCCCTGGCAGGGGAATTTTTTCTCTTGCAACTGTGGGAGGTAGAGGGCATCCAGATCGTTAGGTCCAATTGGGAATCTGGAACGAAAGAGGTCAAAGACCTGGCTTTCACACAGACCGCCATACCTGAAGAGGCTAAAATAAAGCATAGGTCTGAAAGGTCCAGAGCTAGGATGTCCAAGGTGGACAGAGTGAGCACACTTATTCTATACCAGGAGGGAGCAACCTTCAGAGCAGGCCTGGGGGCTGCTGATGGAGTCACAGTGTAGCAGGTATGGATGGGGCACTGAGTTCTCAGCATCTAAGATGAAACAGATGCTGGCAGGGTTGTCTGGGACAGTCACGGAAACCTGGATACCCCATAAGAGATGTGATCAACTGGAACCAGACAACAAAATCTGCAAGTGACTTGAGGGGAACAATGAAAGAGGGCAGGCAAGAGACAGTGTCGGTGAGCTATGGCTATTGGAGGGTGAGTTCATCCTCTATTTTCCAGAATTTCCCATCTGCTCAATTCCAAGTCGCATTCATGGTCACTTGGCCAGTGTATGATTCTCTCCCATTTCAGAGGAAACCCCTTTGTCTTCTTCCCTTCTCCTCTGTATGCCTCTTTCTCAGTCAGCACTTCCAGCTCTCAAGGGTTTGATTGCCCTGTGATTAAGGAGGTTTGTTGGGGTCTAACATACTGAGAAAGGGATGGGGAGAAAGCAATAAATATTTAATGAGAATTTTGCTTCCAAGGCTTCCTCTTAAAGGGAAAAATGGAAATCAGAAGTCTTCATTGGAACCCCTGTTGTTGGAGGACAAAGAAACGTTCTCGCACTGCTGTGAAAATGAGCTGCTGGCACCTCTGCGAGAGGCAGCCCTGAGAGGGGGAGTCTTAATGAATCACAGAGCAAAGAGCCCTTTCCTGGAAGGAATTATCCCCAGTGCTTTCTCTAATAACACTCCCAGGCCTCAGCCTGATGGATGTGGAGGTATGGCTTTGCAGTCAGGCTCCCAGGTTATAAGGTTGAGATTTATGCAGCGTTCTTGGCCAACGCTCCCCACCCCATTCTAAAAGCAGATCCTTGCAGTTTGCTGAGCCCCACGGAGGGGCTGCTTGGGGCCTCCAACCGTGACAGCCTGGAGGACAAAACTTTCTCAGGGGAAGCCTCAGAAATGGTGGGGCGCTGCATTTGTGACTTCGGACAAGTCAATGCGTCTCTCTGTTCTTAGATTTCCAAACCTATAAAACAGAGATAGTGCTAGTACCTGCATCATTGCACTGTTTTTGAGAATTTAATGAGATTATTTTTTATTTCAGTATTTAATTTATTGATTTTAGGAAGAGAGAGAGGGGGGAAGAGAGACAGAGAGAGAGAAGGAGGGAGAAGTACGAATGTGTAGTTTCACTCCTTTCTACATTTATCGGTTGATTCTTGCATATGCCCTGACCGGGGATTGTACCTTTTTTCTGTTTTAAAACCTTGGCATATTGGGATGATGCTCCAATCAACTGAGCGACCTGACCAGGATGTGAGATATTTTTTAAAAGCACTTAGAATGACTGACATATAATAAGCGCTCTATAACTGTTAGCTGTTGTTTTTCTTGTCATTGGGGTGGAGATTTTGGAGGACACTGGAGCTTGGGAGTGAAGTGGACAACAGCAGTGTGGAGAAAGGGAGAAATGTAGTTAGCACAAGGAAAACGTCTTCTCAGTACTGAGAACCGCTATGTACTGACGGCTTACCAAGCTCAGAGGACTTCCGGCTCATTATCTCATTTAACCCTCCCAGTGACCAGCGATGAATGCAGCAGCAGCAGCAGCAGCAGCAGCATCATTACCGCCGTCATCGTGACGGGGGTAGAAATCAAACCCAGGTCTGACTGACCTCGAAGACTGTGCTGGTGTTCTTTCCCCTAGAGTCATCCACTTCAAGCCTTCCTTTTGTTCCAGCGCCGGACACCGGAAAGTTATTATTGCAGTCTCTTCAGCTGGCCTCCTTCCCATCAGGGCCCCCTCAAGTGCTACCACTGATGATGTTGACCTGTGCCTTCAATTCTGCTCCTCCCCTGAGATAACCCTAACCGCTATCATTGTCACCGCCACACTAGTAGGTGTCTTATTGCCGTGGGCCCCAGCTCTTCCAAGGCCTTGGGAAACTTTAGACATCAAATCTTCTCCTATTCTTCCCCTTGTTCCTCTGAGGTGGCATCAGCTCTGTCCTTCTCCCTCAGTTTCCCTCCTTAGCAGTTCTGTTCCTATTTAGACCTGTCCTAAACCTTAGCCTCGTAGCTGCGACTCTTTGCCTTGTATATCAGAGGCAAATTTCTGCCTGGGAGCCTACTGTCTAAAGTTGCCTAAAATTATGACACTACCACCTATCTTGCCACTTGTCCCCACATGCATGCCCTGGACACTGCAGTGGAGATCCCTGGCTGGTCACATGGTCTGACAGAGTCTGAGATCACCAGGCATCTGGGGCCCCCAAGAATATAGCCCGTCTTTGCCCTCACACTACTGTTTCAGCGTTCAAATCCAATCAGCCCCAAATAAAACAACAGGCCAACTCACTTAATTCCTCTCTGTTTTACTCGGATTTGGACGAGGAAGAAGTAATGCTTACTGAGTGACAGGGAATTCACTCCTGAGGCCTGCTTTCCCTCTATCCAGTCCTTGTCTGGTTTCCTTTTTTCTGTTTTAAAAGTCTCCCTGTGTTCCATGTACATGTCCTCCTCATCCAGCCAATCTTCCAAGATTTCGTCACTCACAGTGGCCCCCTCCCCTGCTTTGTCATTTTCATGTTGGTGGAGATAATCTGCTGCCCTGAATAGTTGTGCCCATACTTGCCCACCTCCCGGTTAATGCCCCCATGCTTGTCTTAGCTGGCTCATACCACTTCATTCCTCAAATTTTAGGCCATCATTTGTATCCCCCTTCCTTATTCAAAAGTTGATTTGATATGGGAAGGTGAAGTGCATGGGTGTATGTTGACTGTCTTCAAGGATCTCATCTCTTCCTTCTCCCCATGGACATCTCTGTGCACTCACTGTTTGCAGACTAGCATGGGTGGGGCTGTGAACTACCTGAGGACAGAAACATTGATGGATTCATCATTGCATCACCAGCAACAGCAGTGCTCATGAGATGCTGGGGTCCTGGCTCCCCATTTCTCCTTGGGCTCACCAGTTGCTCTGGGAAGGAGGCTGTTTCCATCTGCTCACCTGATGATCTATTCCAAATCCTGGCCTTTTGGTTATAGTCTGACTATTCACAGGTGATCTTCAATGTTAACAGCTCTAATGAGAGGTTCTCCCCTGGTGACTTTCCTTTTCCCACAAGATCAAGACGCTCAGTGTACATAAATGCATTAATGGACAAATGAGTGAACCACAAGTGAATGCACGCATACAGAGTCTGCTAATATGGTCTGCTCAGCTTCAGGGGGACCACCGAGTGTTATCCTTTGGGGAGGAATAACAGATTGAGGGGCTCACAAAAGAACAGATGGGAGATTTTGGGGAACAGATGCAGGGCCAGGAAGGTCAGAATTAAGAGGTTCGGGGCTTTTGGCTGCTGGTGGCATTCAGGGTGGCTGCAATCATACTCCCTTGCCAGAACTTCTGTGAGGCAACAGGGTGCATATCCAAGTCCCCCTCCTCCTTTCCCCCAACACTCACTGGCAGTTCTCTGAAGGGACAGCTGGACCTAGTCCAGGTGAGCCAGGAGCCCATATTGTGCTCACCTTTCTTTCCACTACAACAGCTGGCTGATTGCTCTGGGTTGAAGAGGTTTATGGTGACCCTGTTAATTGATGCACAAAACAACCCATCAAAAGGTAAACTGATAGCACCGCTCCTTGAGGCAGCAGGAAACCTTAGTCTGCAGTCTGCCTTCTGTTACCTGTTCTATACCTGAACTAATAATGCTTCCTCAGTAAACACCAGCAGGGAAACAGTTAAGCACTGTGTGGTGTATTTCACTCCAGGAGGGCAGTTCAGTGTGTGATTGAACATTCCATCATCATTTGCCATCTTCAAATAGCCCATAAGAAACCCCAACATCTAGATGTGGTGTTAGAACAAAGAGGGCTGGTTACTTTGCATTGTAGGCAGTGGGCAGGAAAATTTGAGCAAAAGTATTAGGATAAATGGGATGATTAGAGGGATGATAGAGAGAGAGACTTTTCACAGACTGCTTTTGGTGGTGATTTTTCTTTTTAATGTGGAAAGGCCATATTTTGTGGGGAAGAAGAGCAAAGAGTCAAGAAATGTGGTTTTGAATCCCAATTTCCTTTGATGAATACTGTGTGCACCCCAGCACCTTTCCGCATGTATATGACGATGTATAATACATATAGATAGCCAGGAAATGATCTTTTCACTATCTGATAAGTTGGAGTCAAATCTCCCTTTTAGGGGAAAGGTAAAGTATTTCTAATAGTTTCCAATTTAACTTTTTTCTTTTGCTCAGCCACACTATGTGCCTGACCTGAAGCTATGGATTGTATAGCCATTATTAGCTCATTTAATCCTAGCAAATAATCCCCCAAATAAATATTATAATGCCTGTTTTATAAATAAGGAACCTGAGGACCAGAAACTGAAATTGCTTACATTGGCCATAGGGTCAATGGGTCAGTATGTGTTTGAGCTGGGCTTCCAGACCACGCTGATTTAACTCAAGGGCTAGGTGAGGCAAAACAGGAGAGGCATCAAGGGCATAGGATACCTGGCCAGGCTGATTTTGCTGCTACCAAATACCAACTCATGGGTGTTTGGCAATTTATCAACTTCTCCAAGGTTTAGTTCGTTTATGTGTAAAGTCGAGGTGATGAAAGCACCTTCCCCACAGTTTTGTGGTTATTAAATAATATCTACAGCACACTAAATAAAGACCCTGGTGCAGAGTAAATGCTAATGTCTGGCTGCTATCGTTGCCATCAGACTACAGGATGCCCAGAGCCTTAGTTACTAGAAGTACCCTCTTATTCATGGACCTGGGATTGGAGAATCTAAGTATAGTTGACCAGTTGGAAGATGGGGTCCATCTTCCCTGAGAGACATAATAAAACCAAGGTGGCAGGAAATGACAGAAAGGGGTAGTGTCCACGGAGACTTAGGTGGAAAATAGGAGGACTCATGACATTGCTCCCTGGGCAATGCATAAGAGAGAAAAGAGTCGAGAACAACTCCCAAGATGATGATTGGGTCGAGCTGTTGGCTGGCTTGTCATTAACCAATGTGGCCAAACAGCTGGAGGAGCAAGTAATAGTGACACGTCTGTAGAGACCTCTTAGCTAGAAGGGCACGTATCCAAGAACCATCGTCTTGTGGAAATATTGATCAATAATTCTGTCCCTAACTGAACTTATGTTTTATTATAAATAAAGTACAATTAGAATCTGGCTTCCAGCTATGGTAGAAATAGCTCTTACAATTACAGACTCAGGAGAAAATGCCGCCACACTCTCTTCATTCCTGGAGCTGGTAGGCTCAGTGTTCTCACTTAACGTGAACCAAAATTCTGCATAGAGCTCTTAGGTACCAGTTTGCAAAAGCCTCCATATAATTACATTAAATTCGCTTTTGCTCTATCAGTTAAAGTCAGGGCAAGGCTGAGGTGTAAATCGGGCTTGAGTAGAGGCACCTCCTAATGAAGCAACCATTGTGTCCCTGTTCCTTTTGCATAGCAGTGAACATGAGGTAAAGTCCTGTTCTTCAGTTTGAAACTTAAAAATGATGCTGAACTCTGAGCAGGCCAAAGAAATGGATGAGGAAGCACAGAACCATTTTTTCAAATCAAAAGTTTCTCAAGTGTGGGTTTTCATAAGAGCCCTGTGTTCCAGAAAGGCACTTGATTTGCATCTTTAGGGCAAAGGCACGTGGTTTGCATCTTTAGGGCAAATGTGCTGCACATGGAAATTGTTCGTTTTCCTTGAGCAGTAAAAAATATTGCAGAAGTCAGCACACGGAGGACCCCTGAGCTTCAAGGAAGAAGAATGGTAGAGGAACAGACAAGGAGCTCCAACCCTGGGCTGGGTTCTAAGATTCATGCATTCAGCACCTATTTGTCAATCCTGTACAAAATGTTAGGCACTGATACCAGTACTGGGGACACAAGTCCTTGCTCTGATGGAACTTACATTCTTTGTGGGGGGGCACATATTAGGGGCTAAAATGCAGCCCTTGCCTTCCTGGAGCTTAAACCTGAAGAGATGTTGAGATTTCTGGCAAGAGCAGGGAGACACAGCAACCACCCTGACTGAGGGCACAGGCTTTGGCATTTAAGAGTTTGCGTTCTGGGGCGGGCCATTCGTCTGCTAATTGGTCCTGGGCAACTTACCTTAATTCTCTGAGTCCCAGAGCTCTCCCAGGGACTGTCACAGAAGGCATGTGACATGATCTAGGGCAGCGACTTTCAGTCTTTTCCATTTCAGGGCACACATAAACTCATTACTAAAATTCTTTGGCACAAAAACAAAAATATATTTTTTTGCCAATCTGACAAAAATTTGGTATAATTTGACTGATTTACAAAAAATATAGTAATTACCTACCCTTTTTGCTCCCAAGTGACTTTAAAAAAAAAATCATGTGCCTCTGCTTATATATAAAGATTTCTGGCCCCAAGAATGAACCAATCAGACACAACCTTATTATGCAACATGACCAATAAGATGCAACTCTATTATTATATGACCTATATACTTATGGCTTAAGATGGGGCATTCACACTGGACAGCTACTGTTGTGTTGGCTGTCATCATTATTTTTTTTTTTATTTGACAATCTAAAAGAAAAGAGGGCAGTGCCCCTAACTAAATAGTCAGCTACTGAATGTTTTAAAAATTCTTGTGGCACACTGGTTGAAAAACCGCTGATCTAGGGAACAAGCACCTATGTGCTACGTATAATAATACTATGTACCGCATAAATTAGAGAGGTCATTATTAGCCTTCAGCAAGTGATTGGACATTTCTGAACCTCAGTCGCCTTATCTGTGAAATAGGGATCATCACGTCTTCTGCAGGGTGTGAAAAAGACTGACTTCGGTACTTTCTGTAAGGCACCTAGCCAGCACCAGAGCCCAGCAAATAGTCAGCATTATTATAAGTATTAAACACAGCGCAAAATGCTGTCAGCTAAACACTCCAAAGCAGTGTTTTTGCCCCCCTCTGTGGATAGTAGAAAAGTTTAGAAGGGGATTTTAAAAAGTCTGCCAACTGGAAAATTCTTTAGAAAAATCATCTCCCAGGGTGTCATTAAAGATCTATTTTGATGAGGACATAAACAATTCACAGACCAAGAAAGTGTATTTCCCTCGCGGTAAGTGTTATCCGAAAATCTAACGGGAAAAGGTCTGCTGTAGACATTCTGAACACATCACTCCGAGAACAGCGAGTTGTAATAAAAAACACCATCTGCGGTAGAAAACGTGTGGAGTTTTCTTTTACAGGATAGAGAGGGCCATTTTTTGACATATATACCTGTTTCTCAGAAGAGCAGTATGAAGTAACTCCCACTTCCATTTCCAAGAACGCAAAAGAGGCCCTTTAGCAGATATCACTGATGAGTCGGAGATTTTTTATCAGATAGAACCTGCGACCGACCAACGGGCCATTCCTTGCCGGAGCGTGAGGCAGAACCCACTGCGGGTCTCAGCGGCTGCCCTCTCCCAGGCCCTGCCATCAGTGCTGGATGCCCCAGTTTCTGTGGGGGTGGGGGTGGGGGTGGTGTGTGTGTGTGTGTGTGTGTGTGTGTGTGTTGTGTGTCTCTGGATGTGCATCGCTCTCCCTGCCTCTGCCTGTCTCTCTGTCTCTGACTTGTCTGGATCTCTCCCTTGCTGTCCACTCCTCCGTCCCCTCTCTCCTTCCCAGCCTCTGGGTGCCTCTGTTTCTTTTTTTCCCTCCCAGGCTCCTGACTTCTGACTCGGTCTCTCTCAGACTGTAATTTTCTCTGCTACCGACTCTGTTTCTCTGCCTTTCTCTGGGCTGTTGTCTGTCTTTTCTTTCTTTTCATCTCCTATTTTCTTCCCCCAATCTTTCTCTGCCTCTTTTTCTCTGTACTTCTCTTTCTCCTCTCCACCTCTTCTTTTCTCCTTAGCTGTACTTTCTGAAGATTCTTCCCCTTCTCTCCAGATCTCTTCCTCTGTCTGCCCCTCTGCATTTCTCGCTTACTCTCTCTACTTTCCTCTGTTTCTGTCTTTGTTTCAGACTTTCTTTCCCAGTCTCTCTCTCTCTGTATCTTCTTTGTCTCTTCCCCTGAGTCCCCATCTCTCTATCTGGTTCCTGATGTTTCTCATGGTTTTGCTGAGTTTCATTTTCTCTCCCCTCAGAACACACACACACACACACACACACACACACACACACACACACACATACATACATACATATATATATATACCTCACTTTTTTCCTTCTTGCACCCTGATATCATGGATCCATCCACAGAGAGCAGGATGTAAATTTGAGGGGACTCCTTAACACCAACTCCCCAGTGGGTGTTGATTGGCTTATGGTGACTTCATGAAATCACAGACACATATTTCATTCTAGCAGCAACTTCTTTCTGCTTGAGTCAGCACTGTGCTCAGCACCCAGACACTGCAAGTAGCTACCTCTCTCCCATCCTGCTTCTGACACCCTTCCAGGCCCAGCATCCAGGGGGCCGCTTCAGACGTGTGCAGTGGAGGGCTCTCCCTCACAGCACGGCACAGCCTCCAAACCCAGCCCAGCTTGGAGGGCTTCGGGGCACTGGATTTGGCCAAGCCAATTTAAACTAGGCTTAATAAGTCAAAGAGCAGAAATAAAAAGAAGCCGTTATTGTTTTTTTTAAAGTGGTGGGTGGGTAGTGTCTGCTCCAAGAGGGTAAGTTGCCTGGTGGGATAACACACAGTGAAAAACACAGGTCCCTACCAAGGAACAGATAAGATGTTATACATGCCAAAGGATTTGCAAGCTAAAGCTTTGGGAAAATATTTTTCTGTCTGAGTCAGGAAGGTTAAGCCAGACCATTTTTAACATCTGTAATTCCTTGAAACGGGCAGAAGTTTCTTTTACTCTTAAAGAAAAGTGAACAAAGAGGACTTGCTTCTAAATGGTGCTTCCCAATCCCTACCTGCGAGTATTAAGGAACATTTTCTTTAATGCATATGTGACTCTTCCCTAAGGATTATGACCCCTCACAGGATTCCTGGTCCTTAGCCCTGCTCCAGCAGGGTTCTCTCCCTCTCCTCTGCTAATCTTAGAGCTTTGCTCACTTCCCTGAGAACTATCCCCTCTAGGAGTCTGGGACCAGGATTTCCTCTTCCCAGGTAAAAACCACTGACTTTTCAGGGGTCTGAAATGAATAGGGAAATATCATTAAGAATCTTCACCATGATATAACTCCAGTCCCTGCTTAAATAGGCTCATTGATAAGAAATTTAATGTCTCCCCAAACAGTGCATTGTATCTGGAGACAACAATGTGTATTAGCATTAAAGCATAGCTGGCAATTCTCCAATGTTCTCGGTGTGCAAGCCACCCTGCAAATGCTGCATCTCCTTTAATCCTCCTTGAAGCCCTGCAAATAACTGTACACAAACCCATTTTATAGGTAAGGAACCTGATATTCAGATAAGCAAAGTGAGTTGGCCAAGGCCCCAGGGTTATTAAGTGGCAGTGCAGGGAATTAAATCTGGGTCCAGAGAGCATGGTATCCATTCTGAAATGCTTTCTAAATGAACTCTGACCTCACACTATGCATCGTGCCTGAGGAAGGGCTCTGCTTTTTTGTGTTTCCACAGCCCCTTTTGCAGACCTCAGCATGAATCCCTTGGTCTTAGGTCTGCCTCCCCACTAGGACAAGCCTTCCTTGAGGGTGGAGCCTGCTGCAGACCTGTCTCCAGTAGGCACAGGCCCTAACCCAAGTAGGTAGAAATATGTGTTTATTGATACATGTTAGTCTAGTACTGAGGTCAGCTTGATCTACCCTACAGATTGTTGAAGCAACATACAAATTAGCTCTGAGAAATCCCAACAGGGCTTGGAATCTCTGATTAGGAAAAGCAGAACTTTTCAAGTCTGGTTTTTGCCACCCCTGGAATGTGAGATTTCAATGAAAGTTGGTTTCCCTGGGTTCAGGTTCCATGGACATATAATTTAATAGTTACTATATACTAGAAAATTCCCCATTCGATCCTTAGAGCAGTCCTGTGAAATAGGGATTATGATTCCTACTTTATGGATCAAATCAAATAAAAATAACTAGGTGGCAGTTATCTGAGTAAAGACACCTCCCTCTTGGCATTGCTGTTTTTGCTGATGAGATAATAAATAGAGATGCGCTTCACACATGGAATGAACGGGCAGTGCAGACACTGCTGTTATCCAAAGCCCATAATGGAAAGAGTAGATGCTTGAGACCTTGACTTGGACTTAGGGCATCTTCATTAGAAGTTAACCACCATGGGGTTTGGAGAGACACTGTGATGCTGAGACACAAGCAGGACCCAGCTGACGTGAACATGTGTAGGCATGGGTTCTAGGGAAGCCATTCCAGGGCACAGGGCACAGGGCACAGGGCACAGGCTCCAGGCACCTGAGGCTGTAAGCCAGTTGTCCTCTTTATCGAGGAGGCAGAGACAGTGGGGTCTGAGCTGGGACCCCTGTCTCCATCTATCTAGCTCTGGCTAGGACAGGGATCAAAGCGGCAGCTCCTGAAGCAATCTAGAATCTAACTTACACCCGAGAAACCAATGAGCCTTCCCTAGGTATTTTTCTCACAGATTTCCAAGCCTGGCTATTGGTTTTCTGTCACTTCTTTCAGGCCTGATTAACACAGTATAAAATTGAGGGGTTTCCAGCCATTCTTCAAAGAGGAGGAGTCGGTTTCTTTGCTCTCACTCTGACATAAGCAATTGCATTACCTCCATATGAATGGAGGTTGGGGATGGGAGGGGATGGGATCGATACACAGAAGGAAGGCAGAAGCCGAACTAGTGATGACTGCGGCGCGGCACTCGGGCTGAGTCGCTGGGCCCTAGAACCCAGGGCAACTCAGAGGGGATGGTCGGGGGTGGTGTGCTCCTCTCTCTGCCAGTAGCAGGCAACGTGGCAACTCAGGCCCTGTCAGGTGGGGGTGGTAACAATGGTAACTTTTATTGGGTACTTCACCATGGGCTGTGCCAAGTGTTGGGCATGATTATTTCTTTCAATCCCCACAGAAAACCTCCTGCAATAGGCACTATGATTGTCTCTACGCTGTGGATGATGGGAACTGAGGCTGAGAGGGCTCAGTGAATTGCCCGAGGTAGTGTAACTGGTGAGCGACGAAGCTGTAATAAATCCCAGACACTCTGAAGCCAGAGCCCCTCTCCTGACGGACACCCTCTAATGCGTCCAGGGTCAAAGCCAGAGGAGCTTCCAAATTGGACCGATTAGCTCGGCCTATCGTTTTGGGAGATAGGTGGGGGAAATCTCAAAGACTCAATAGGAGTGGCTCCCTAGGGGCCAAGAAGCAGTCTCTCTCACTGATGGAAGCCTAAATTGAGATGTCCCCACGGGGGTTAGTGTGGTGTAGGGGAAATAGCTTAGAGAGATGAGGACTCAATTTGAATTCCAGCTCCATTCACTGCTCTGGGACTGTGAGCCAATAACTTGACCTCTCATGGCCCTTCCTGATCCATAAAATGAGTATGGTGATACCTATCTTTCAGCAAAGTGCCCGGCCCATTATAGGTGATTAGTATCTGCTGGCCCCTTCTCTCTTCCTGGGGGGGTGGGTCTAGATCCCCTGTGGTCTTTGAATGTATCCAGGAGCCTATCTTCCACTTCCCCTTTTCTGGGAAGCATGGTCGAATACACGCACTGACGCAAACACCTGTGGGAGATCAAACTCAACACTGAGGTTCTTTGCTTTGGGTTGGAATTATATCAGTGGTTATATCCTGCTGAAGAGAAACTCCACTTAGTAGACAGATAGGCTTATGATGAAACATTTTGGCAGAAAAATGCATTCATTTTGCAAGGAAAGTTTTCCAACATCAAATTTATGGGTCATGTAATTCCTGGAGGGAAGTTTTGTGAACTTCTGCATTGGAGATTCCTCACCTTTTCACATTCATCCTTCTGCCCTCCTCATGCCCTCCAGCTCCTATTTCCTCTGGCCACGCTGCCCTCCTGCCGAGCACCCAGCCTAGCTAGACCTATGGTAGCTACCTTACCCCCTCCTTATACTGATTTAGCCATCCTGCCTCCTCACATCAAAAGAGAAAGAAAATCTACCTACAAAGTAAATGACCTTCAAAACCTTACCAGTTCTTAGTTTAAATGCAGGTAACTTGACAATTTTGTTTAAAATGGTCAGAAAGGAAACATGAGAACAGATTAAGATCTGCCCACTGCCTGACTGCATTAATCTTTGGTGGAGGCTGGCAAGACCGGAGTGAAAGTGTGGACCTTCGACCCACACCTAAGTTGTTCATCACTACTGCACTTACCTCTACAGAGGCGATTCTCAGCACTGGCAGCACATTAGAGTCGGCTGGGAAGCTCTGACAAACCCCCATGCTCAAGCCTGTCACCAGATCACATAAATCACACTCTCTAGGGGTGGAACTTGGGCATCAACATTTTTGTTTAACTCCCCAAGTGACACCGTTTTATGGCGAAGGTTGAGAACCACCCTTCTATGGAAAAAAGGCCTGGAGTAGTTCAGAGGAATGACGTTTGTCCTAACCCCACCTCTCACCCTTTCCCCACGCGTCTGGAATTAAATTCCCTGCCAACACCTCCCCCCTAAGACCTTGTTTCCAGGGGCCTTCATTTCTGAGGTTGGGCATTTCAGGCTGAGAATGGGCTGGCCAACGATGTGTGCGCTCCCTGACAATGCAACAGCTTTTCTTGGCCTGTTTGAGCTTAAAGAGCTGAAAGATAAAGACCTTACATTAAACTAAGGGGTCTCAGTCTCTCTCCTCCAACCTCCCCAGGCTGATAAATAATGGATAATGAAGAACAACAGTGCTATTACGTGCATAAAGCACTTGGCATCTGCCTGCAAGACAGCACTTCCCGTCTAATCTGAGGTCCAGTTCAGCATCAAATCTGTTTGGTGGGAGAGCCAGGTCCTTTTGGAGGGTTCTTTGATGCTGCCAAGTTGTTCAAGGGAAAAAAGGAAATAATTCAACTCCAGAATCAATCATAGTGTCAGTTTCTAAAAGGCCAAAGGGGTCGTTAGCATGGATGGGGTTTTCCTTCCTCTTTTAGAGCATGACATCCAGCATCCAGCATCATTTTTAGGTGCAGAGCAGCAAACTTCTCAGAGAGGCCTTCTAAAGTTCAGTTCTTAGCCATCTTTTATTGTTCCCCTCTTTACAGCATGCATCACGGTCATCAAAGCCTGTTTGCTTCATTGTTCGTGGTGTCCACAGGGTTGGAACTTCACACTGGTGACATGATTTCTGTCTTGTATTTCTTGTGCCTAACACAACACCTGGCATATAGTAGGCATTCAAGTACTGGCTCAAAGGATGCTGGATGTACCACATGTAACATCTGCTTTACACAGAGTTTCAGGGCATGTTTTGCTTCATTAGTTATAGATTCTTTATGCCTTTTGCAGAAAGTGGGGTCTTCCAAATGGTGAAGAGGTAACAGTGCAAACCGGGGAAGAGCCTAACTCCTACGCGGGTATATGTCTGTATAGCCTTGGAGAGGTCACATCCTCAGCTTTGTGGACAAAAGAAGGATTCCGTTCTAACTCACCTGATTATGTGGATTTCTTGGTGAGAAAATGTGCCAGAGGAGGCAGACCCATCAGTGAGCCTGGCATGTCGTAGCGGCATTCTCTCCCACAGCCTGTGGGGGAACCGAGGACTATAATGTACAGAACTTCAAGTACAGCATGGGTTTCTGGGTCAATTACCTGACTGCTCTGGGTCTCAGTTTCCTCATTTTAAAAATAACCATGTTTAAATAGATACTTTATTAGGACCCTTAGGGAAGCAGTGTGTCATGGAGAGTTGATTTTCCAATGCCTTATGGATAAAGCTTCAGTTTTAGAAGAAGTTTTAGAAACACCACACAGTCCCTGCCTCCTGATCCAGTCAAGACCGAACAACAAATGTTGAGCATCTACTATATATCATGCACTGGTGACATCACTGAACAAACTAGACAAACATTTCTGTCCTCATGGAGCTTATTTGTTATTAAGGGGGAACAAATAATAAATAAAATAAACGAGAAAATACATAATATGCTAGATGATAGTAAATGCGATAGAGAAAATATAGTGAGGAAAGTAGTTAGAAAGGAGGGAGTGAGAAGGCGGGAACATTTCTTTTTTTTATTGTTTCTACAGGTTCCCATGGAAGGCTCTGATTGGCTAGCATGGTTCATGTGCCCACCCCTTCAGAATAACTGCTGTTGAAGAAATTTCACGGATGATGTGATTGGCTAGGCTCAGTCATGTGTTCACTCCTGTGGCTTAGGAGACAGAGCTGGCTTTCGGAAGGAGTAAGAAGACAAGACTTATAGGGAAGACAATATCAGCTGGTACTATGGCCCAAAAGACCTCTCTGGAAGGCAAACAGTTTTTTTTAAAGATTTTATTTACTAATTTTTAGAGAGAGAGGAAGGGAGGGAGAAAGAGAGGGAGAGAAACATCAATGTGTTGCCTCTCGCACTCCCCCTACTGGGGACCTGGCCTGCAACCCAGGCATGTGCCCTGACTGGGAATTGAACCTGCAACCCTTTGGTTCGCAGGCCAGTGCTCAGTCCACTGAGCCACACCAGCCAGGGCGGAAGGCCAACATTTTTTGTTTTTGATGACTTAAGAATCCTGAGAAATGCTGTAGTAAATAAATGTACATATCTTCAGTTAACCCAATAGTTCCCCAATGCAGCTAGCAACATGCTTTTGTTTGCGTAATTCTTATGACTGACAGGGCACCCTTTGATAAACAGCTAGCTATAAACTCATATGATTAAATCAGTGATCCAACTATAGTTCATACAATCTCATTACTAGTAAATGTAGAGTTTGAGCAAATTTTAAAATTTTTAAAGGATTTTCTAGACTCAAAGAGCTCATCCTCTTTTTTATTTTTTTTTAAAAACATATGTCTTGATACAAATAACTGTCTTTCCTAAAATGTACTGAGAAGTTTGAAGGAATTAGCTTCTAAGGCAGAGCTGCCTCCATGGTTCAGCGAAGGGTATGCAAAGAATAAATGAATGTATCAGAAGTTGGAGCCTGAGTTTGCCTTTCTTTTAATAGGAGAAAGTTTATTTAGAAAGTCACAGAGGTAGAAGAAATGGGCTCAGGAAACAAGGTACAGAGGCCAAAGGGGCCCTTGGAGCTTGGGAGAGAGAAGGGTAAAGGTAATGTGCCTACGGTGGGGGGCGGACACGGTGGGGTGGGGGGTGGGAAAGGTGCAGGCGAGCTCCCAAGAGGGAAAGCAGGAGCGCTGAATTTGAATGGGAGAAAAAACCTTACAAACCACCAGCTGTCCAGGTCAAATTAGTCTAGTTTAATGAGAAACTTCCATGATGTTTTATAGAAATATATATAGAATCACAACCCTGTAAAATGTCATGCCATATTCCTTGTGACTTTGGGAAATGTCATGAAGTAAGCTATATCAGTAGGGTTCTTAATGCTTCCAATACAAGTCCCTCATGGAGAGGAAAGCAGATATTTACAATCGCTGTTGAGCCACGGGTCACAAAACATAAAACAGCTGGTAGCACAGCAGAAGCAGAAGCCCCCAAACTATTCACAGCAGCTCTCAGTGTCTGTGGGTAAGGCCCAGAACTGACCCCATTACGAAGTCACTGCTTCAC
>VMDR010013998.1:0-24158 GCA_007922815.1 Macrotus californicus | reverse complement strand
ATAAAATGCGTTTCCAATTTTAGGGGTATTGGTTTAAGCAAATACAATCATCAAATTCAACAATATTTTAAACCTGTGCTCAAGATTTAAATTCAAATATCAAACCAAACCAATCCAGGACCTAACACAAATATTTTCTGTGGATATTAAATAGTTGAACTACATGAAGGTGCTGTTTACTAGGCCAAACTTAATTGAACTATGTTATTGTTATATGCTAAAACATTTTTAATTAGCAGATTTTTTAGAACAGTTTTGAATTTACTGAAAAATTGGGTAGATAATACAGTTTCCATCTTACATAGTTTTCCCTATTATTAACATCCTGCATTAATGTGGTACGTTTAACTAATGAGCTGGTACTGATACATTATTATTAACTAAAGTTCATGGTTTACCATAAAGTTCACCCTCGAGGTTGTACAGTTCTATGTGTTTGGCAGCTGCACATCATATATTCACCATTACAATGTCATACAGAGTAGTTTCACTAGCCTAAAAATCCTCTGTGCCTACCTGTTAATCCTACCTTACCTCCTTCCAAAACCCCACCTATCACTGACCTTTTTACTCAATCTATAAGTTTCATCTTTTCTAAAATGTCATATAGTTGTGACCATACTATAAGCACACTGGCTTTTTTGTAACTTAGCTACATGCTTTTGAGGTTCTCCCATATCTTTTCATGGCTTGGTAGCTCCTCTTTTATTTTTTTAATTACTGAATGATGCCCTATTGTATGGATGTATACAACTGTGTTTCCATTTGACCTATGGAAGGGCATCCTGGTTGCTTCCAGTTTGGGACAGTTATGAATAACGCCGCTGAAAGCATTCATTGGCATGAATAGGTGTGGGTGCGTTTTCAAACCCGTGGGGTAAAACCTGGGACTGTATTGCTATGCCACCTGGCAAAACTAGGCTTCTGTTTGTGGAAAACTGCCACACTGTCGTACAAACTGGCTCTACTATTTTGCATTCCTACCAGAAATGAATGAGAGTTCCTGTTGTTTCCTATGCTCACCAGAACTTGGTATTGCCAACTTTTTTTTGTCATTCCCATACGTGTGTAATGGTATGCCACTATTGTTTTAATTTGCTATTCCTTGATGACACATAATATTGAGCATCATTTTACATACGTATTTGCCATCAGCAGGCCTTCTTTCATGAGCTGTCTATTCAGATTCTTTGTCCGTTTTTTAACGTTTTTTTCTTACTGCTGACTTTTGAATTCTTTATATATATTGAATACAAGTCCTTTCCTTGCCCCAGCCATTCCCAGGCATAGGCTTATTAAAAGCCAGAACCCCTGGCAGCAGCTGGGAAATTACACAGTCAAACCCCTTCTTAGGGAGGGTTCTGGAAGGGGAAGTGTGCCTGCTCTCTCTACACTGAGCCCCAAGGGATGGCAATGCTCTCATCCATCCCTTCACAGCTGACTCTTTGTCCTCAGTGGTCACAGGGGACTCATAAGTGGCAAGCCCCATAAACATCAGAGCTGGTGATCCAGGACCCAGCCTTGGGGGGCAGCTGTAAAAGCCAATGTGCTAGGAGTGGGGACAAGGTCCTTTCAGGAAGAAGCTGGGGCAGTTTTATTTCTGGGGCAAGCCAGAGGGGCGAAGTTGTGGCAAGTGCCCCACAATCCACTTGGTCTCCTGGTACCATGAGCATTCAGATGCAGGGTAATTAGAACATGAACCTCAGGCAGCAGGGGAAACCTGAACTGGCAAAATCCTTCCGGAGCTGGACACTTGGCCTGCTCCTTCTGTGCTGAGCCCAGAGGGGCAGCACTAGGGAGGGCTTGCTCATCCCTTTAAAACGGCTTCTGTTTCTGTTGTCAAATGCCAAGCCCCTTTGACTCAGAGCTTGGTGGTGTGGGAACCAGGCCTTCCAGTAGCAGCCATGAAGCTATGGCGCTAGAGACATGATACAAGCCCTTCAGGGAGAAGCTGGGAGTTGGGTGTCCCCTCTCCACAGGAAGGTCCTGTGCCAGGGGTGGGCTTAGGGGTGGGACTTCGTCTGAGATTTTCTTCCTCCTTCTAATGTATTTTCTCAGTCACCTCCCAGGGTTTACAAGTGTCTTGACCAGTTTGTGGACTTGTCTCAGAGGCAGTTGATCTGTGTGTAGCTGTGTATTCACCACACCTGTGGTGGGAAGGCGATGAGGAGCTTCCTACTCGGCCTTCTTGCTGACACTCTATAACTTTCCTCACTTATACAATCTTCCAGGGCCAGGGTTCCAGAGGCCCACTGATCACATTTTTTCACCAAAAAAATACCACAGGTATTCTCCTAAAACAATTGGAAATGGAGAGCACTTTCCTTAAATTTATAGATGGTGCCCATTGCCAGTAAGTGTTCTCTATTATTGAACAAAATTATCATCACCTTCCTGAGTAATGTCATTGCCATTTTCTTTGTCTATATCAGATTGCTACATTCCCAGAACTCACTTTGCTCATACCATAATCTTGTGAAAAAATTTTTGCTGCTAATCCTTTTTAAATCTATGCATTTATGTGTTTTATCAGTTCTGCAAAGTCCAAGTCATGATTCTTAAAAGTATTGCCTCTCCTCTCCTCTTCTTTCTTTCTGAAATTCTGATTAGATCTTCTCATTATAGTCTTTTTCTGAATTTTCTCTCCTATTTTCCATAAGCTATTCTTTCTGCACTGAATTTTGAATAATTCCTTAAGATATATTTCTTCAAATATTCACCATTCAGTTATGCAAGATCCCTATAAATCTTTGCACCAAGTTTTTATTTTTTAGCAATCATATTATTATTTCTGTACGTTCTACTGGTTTCTTTTTCAGACATGCCTGTTCATCCTTGATTGTGACTTATTCCCATGTTTTGTTTCATTCATTTTAAAAGCCATTTGATTCAGGGCCTGTGTCTGAGTTGCCTTACCTGCAGCCTGACAGGTGGGTGAAGGTGCCTGACCACAATAACTGTGCCAACAAGTACTTGTAGCAACTCCCCTTCTTGGTCGTCTCTATGATCTCATTCACTAATCTTAATTGTAGAACTCTCCTGAACCTAACTGGCAATGCTTTCATCCAGAGAAGACCAACACCTTCCAGAAGAAACAAGTTGTCTCTGATCTGGACTCTGCAATCCCACACAAGGGCCCAGATCACTATAATTCCCCAAATTTGGCTCAAAAACCTCACTAATGGCCTGAAGACCAGTGTTCCAATGAGGTGTTTTGGGCGGCTGTTCACAAGACAACCCCATTTCTTCACCCGCCACACTACTCTGCTTCAGCTCAGACAGGAGCTCATAGGTGACAATGACGAAAAAGAGGAAAAGGAGAAGGAAGAATAATTTGAATTTGTGGGGTCCATGGAGAAGTCACTTATACTGTCCTTGCCCTTCATCATTGCATCAAACAGTTTGCTTTATTTGGGACCTAGTCTTCTGATACAGGAAGTTCCATCGGAATTTCTAGTCTACCAAAAGCACATATCAACAAAAGATCTTTTTAGAAACCACATTGCATTATCTCATAATAGACCAATTGGTCAATTAAATATCCCCAATAACTGAACATAAATTACCTTAAATTCTTGCAGATTCCCTTGATTGAAAATAGAAATGTAGATTGTAAATACAATACCTTACATTTTACTTTACATTAAGTTGAATTTTGACTTTCATTTAAATCAAGGTATTTTTGAGTCATAATTATTCCACTGAATTGGCAAACTCTCTCAACATTTGGTCATCTACAAATTTGATTAGTTAATTAAAGAAGAGGAAAATTAGCCTAGGTTCCTGACACCTTCACACAGCCCGACACCAGAATGCTACCGAGTTAGGAAGAAAGCTCCGAAAAACTAGGGTAAATACTATGAAAAATTCTTAGGGGAGACCTGTGACCAAGCACCCCCAGGCAGAGGTGGAATGGAGGAATTAATGTATGTTTTTCTCTTTTTGCCACAGAGCCTTTGGTGGGTGATTCTGCAAATTTGTGCCACTATAGTAAAGAAAAAACACCAGAAAAGCTGAATCCCTTAATTTATACATGAGAAAATGCTACAATACAATTACATTCTGTGTTTTTCAGGAAAGCAGTAAGGATTCAGTGCCACCGATGGATTTTACCTGGTAAGAACCCTATTCTAGGAATAACTGTGCAGAAACTTCCTTTCTTTCATAGGACCTTATCTCCTTTTTTCTCTTTTGTTTCAAACCGGCCTCACCCAGCACCCGGACTCACCTGCCTCCTGCTCTTTGCACGGCCACTCCCTTCATCCCTAAGCCCTCAGGACATAGAGGTTCTGATCAGCATCAAATAACCTTAGGAACAAAGCCTTGGGACTGTTGACCCCAGAGACAAGAGTTTCAATCAAACTAGAGATAATGTCTAGGCTTCAGCTATGTTTCAGCTGTAGGCCCAGAAAAGCAGCAAAACCAGATGAAGCCATGCCATGGCTGACATCAGACCCAGCTGCAATGACCAACAACCCCCTACCCTGGTGCTGACCCATCAGTAGAAACAATGACACTGACCATGACCCTAAGGCCCTGGGTCACCACGGTTAACGATCTTTCCCCTGTATAACCCGTCCCCTGGAAGCCACCAGGGAGCACGGTCTTTTTGAGCATGAGCTCACCTGTGACTCCAAGTGTGGATGCTTCCCAAACATGAACCCTTCCTTTCTCTGGGCTAACTCCTGTTTTTGCCCTTCGGGGGGCTCTGATGTACTCAAACAAATGAGCCCGGTAACAGAGGCACTGGGATTCAAACAGTAAAAAGCAAACAAGCACTTGCCCGCATGGAGTTTCTATTTCGCTAAGTAAGCTTCATAACCATAGCAACACTTGAATAAGCTTCCACCACACCAGTTTGAGTTCTGTGCTCTCTTGTTCCTCCTCCCGCTGTGAGGACCTGAAGGGCAGACACAGAGATTAAGAAATATGGCCAGAGGTGACATGGTTTGTGAATGGCAGAGTCCAGACTCCACCTGTGCTGTCTTGCCTGAAACCGTGCTCACCACCAGGAAATGAATCGTTGAATTACCACGTATTCCCATTATGATCACAAAATTCAGGGGGGAAATGACAGCGCTTTTGAAGAGGTGGGGAGAACGAGCATTATAGAGTGACAAAACTGGTTGAGCCATTCTATGAAGCTTTATTGAAGGTTCGAGAAAACACCTCGTGACCTAGCGCCTGATGTCTGACGTTCACACAGGCATCTGCCAGAATGTCTTTCATGGTGCCACAGGTGGTGGAGGAAGCTGAGCACAACTCAGATGTTTGTTCCTAAAGTCATGATGAGAATAATGAACTGAGTGTTTCTAAAAAGCAATAAATGACGGGCACACTCAGCAACAATATCCAGACCTTAAAATCACAATGCTGAATAAGGAGAGTAGA
Source organism: Macrotus californicus (assembly GCA_007922815.1). Lineage (NCBI taxonomy): Eukaryota > Metazoa > Chordata > Mammalia > Chiroptera > Phyllostomidae > Macrotus > Macrotus californicus. Next base: position 18,767 of record VMDR010013998.1, on the reverse strand, counting down.
AAACAGAATAAGGCATCATTTAGTTCAAATAAAATACATATAAAGGCATAGATAATTTACAGAAAAATTTTAAGGGTTTACTTCAAACATGTAAGCATGCATAAATGGAATGAGAATGAAGACCAGGAGGGAGGGAAAAGGAAAAAAACAGAGAAAGGATTTCCACAGATTAAGGAGAAGACTAAGCTATGAACCAAACAATGTGGTTAGCTCTACTCTGCATGTAAAGGCCAAACAAATGAGTCAATCAATCATTCGAGAAAATAAGACACCTTGGTGGGAGTTAATTAGAAAATAGGTACATTAAAATATTTTTTACAAAATTTTACTGTGAATTCAACATTTTCCTTTTTGTCACAATTCTTTTTGCTGCTCATTTCTCTCCCACACTTTTAATCTATCCTAAGGGCAGAGAGGGTTAACTTCCTAACTTGAAATAATTTAGAGGGAAAGTCTCATTGAAATATAAAAAGAAAATACCCTGCATCACTCCCAGCAATTTTTTATGGCAATGTAAATTCTCTTCATTCAAAAAGTAGCTTTTAATATTTTAATTAGGCTACTGTGTTATTTGAAAGGAACATCTGATTTTAGAAATGCAAATGAGGGCATGCTAGAAACAAGATGCAAAATTAAAAAGGTAATATACAGTTCAGCAAACATTAAGAAAGAGAAAGAATGTGAGGATGGAACAAGGAGATAACTTAATTTTTGAACTAAAAATTATACTAGCATTTTTCACATTTAGCAATATTGCAAGGGTAAGGACAATTTTAATACATTATTTTAAAATGCAACAATTATCTTTGGCGAATAGACTTGAAATCAAAGGGCACGTGTTACCTAGAACCAGTTACAGCGCCCCAGCTGGCTGAGTGGTGAATAGCACTGTCTTCGGTCCCATCACGGCTTCCTTTCCCCCTTTCCCTTTTGTCATTGCTGCAAAACAAAGAAGACAGCCATTCCAGACTGAAATATAGCTGAATTGTACAGCCTCCCGTTTTAAACATGAGGCAGTGGAGTCTCTGAAAGGCTAGGTAGCACAGGTGCGTGACAGAGCTGGGACTGAAGTCCAGGCCACGCTTGGGATCCTACACTTAGGACTTCCTCATGCCAACAGGAGAATCGGGCCACATCTTTTTCTTTTTCTTTTTTTCTTTAAATTCATGTTATTTCTTTGTTACGAACAGAAAAAGTAACCTGCCTAGAAGAAAAACTACAAAAGAGCCATGAGTTTCTTTCTCTAAATCAGAAGAATGGATAACGGTGAGACTATATCCTTCAGGATAGAAATCTTAGTCAAAAGTAACAACAGGGGTGGAGGAAGAAAGAGATGCATGAGATGTAAATAAAGGATGTGAACAGGGAGCTGCAGAGCCCAAGGCAGAACGTGTGTCCTGAATGGACTCAAGGCCCCCGCAAAGCTGGGCCTCACAGTTCTGTACGTCTCCAGACCTGTGGCCACCTTGTTCCTTCACCAACAGGCCTAGCCCCACATCCGGTACCCAGGCCCCACTGGCTGAGGAGGGCAGGAAAGACTAGGACAGGGCAATGAAAGCATGCCCATACACTGGAAAGAGATGCACTCAACACAGGACTAAGGATCGATTAAAGTGAACAAGGGAATGATCTACCATCTCACATTTTGGGTTCAAATTCTGAATTCTCTCTCAGGACTGTTGTTGAACTCCATGGTTAACCCCTGTGTTGAGTTTTGTATTAGTTATTGAGAAATAAAGTGACTTACAAAGGTGCTATTTGTGAATATGCCAACGCTCCATGTGCAATGCATGGCTAATGATGCAGCTGGATAGTGTAACTGGTTATATCTGCACTTCAGGGTCATCTAAGGCCCAGGCTGCCTGCGGCCCATGATGGCTATGAATGTGGTCCAAAACAAACTTACTCAAAACCCCCTTTTCTTTTTTTGCTCATCAGTCTTCATTAGTGTTTGTGTACTTAATGTGCGGCCCAAGACAACTCTTCTTCGTCCAGTGTGGCCCAGAAACACCAAAAGGTGGCACACTCCTGGGCCTCAGCAAAATATTTAATACCTGGGAATCAAACTGTGAGAAGGCAGCCAATCAACGTTTCCCTCTCACATCAATGTTTCTCTCTCTACCCCCCATCTCTTCCTTCCTCCCACTATAAAAGCAGTGAAAATAAATGTCCTTGGGTAAAAATTTAAGAAAAAATAATAACAATACTCATCTCATGGAATTTTTGTGAAGGCTAATTTAGATGAACAAAAAAGAAAGTACTTTGCACACTACTGGGTACACACAGTGAATGGCCACTGAGCCTTGCTAGCGACAGTAGCAGCAGCGCTGAGGGGACTGTGTGAAGTGTGTAGGATCAGGGAAAGTCATGTGGTGCACGCTATATCTCCAATAGTAAGATGCATGTGTAAACAGAGACAGGTTTCATTCGCATGGCTTTGGTTATTGAAAGCTTCAGAATGAATGAGTGCCTCAAATGAAAAGGCCCAAGTGTGTTCAAAATGTGAGCAAAGGAAAGCAAAAATTGTGCATATAGGTCGGAGGTCAACCTACGTAGCACAGTGTTACAAAGGGAAGAAGTTGCAGATAGAAAGTATTAAACAGTCAGAAAAGCACAGCCAAGTAAAGAGGGCTAAGGAATGAGAGGAAAGGACGTACAGATGTAAAAGTGGCAGTAATTTCATCTGCAAGTAACATGTATCATAAGGAAGAGTTTTATATAATTTTAATAAAAATAATTGTCTTTCCTATGAAAAGTATAAGCTAGGTAGAATATGGTAAATTTTGAAAGAAGATAGTTTATGATAGTCTATACAAAATTAACTTTCCCTAGGAGTTAATCTACTACAGCAGAATCTATAACACAAAAAGGAAAAAATCAGTGTCACAACAGGGGAAGGGATGAATGAATTAGGTAAATTCGCCATCACAGTGTCATGCAGCCACTCAGGTAATGCTCTCCCAATTAATGACATGGGAATGTTTCCAATACAAGGTGACATGCACAATGCAAGATTCAAATGCACACATTTATACATGTGTTGAAATGCAATATTCAATGCACACATATATGATCATACACAGATATGTATGCACACACGCAGTAAAAGAAATGAAACAAAACACCTGGCAATGCTATCAATGGGGTGAGAAATGCTGTTTTCTTCTATGGATGTCTTCTGTGACAATACCCCAGGGCTCTAAACCCATGGATTACTTTTACAATAAGAAAAAGAATACTTTTAAAAACATAATTACACTCTACAGATACAGCAACATCTCTCGCACTGAACTTGACGTTGATGGAAATGGCTATTGAAGAAATGATGTTTCCTGAAAATCTGCTGCACTCTGAGGCTGAACTTAGACAACACCAGCCCAAACCAGTCCTTCGAGGACAACGTGACCCGTACCTCCCGAGTCTCCTGCTCTGGGAAGCACTAAGTGGCTCACACAGTCAGCAAAGCAAAGATGCAGGGCGAGTCCCTGAAGAGCTCATCCCACATTCAGCTTCGCGACTGGTGTGAAGGCAGCACAGGTAAAAGCCATTTCCTGCCACCTGGCACACCTGTCCACACATGGCTTGCTCACATCTGAGCATCAGCAGAGCCACTTGAGTGGGGAAGATGAAAACAGAGAGACACTCTGATCTATAATATTGAAACCATCGAGACTTTATATTTCCCGAAGTAGCAATCTGTAACTCACACATTAATTTTTAGTTCAGTTATTTAGCTTCGTGTGCATCAACTGCACTGAAAGAAAAAATGAGTTACTCCACACCCTGGTTTTATCACAAGAGCCGGAAAACTTAGAAGCCCTGCCTTCTCTAGTGAGTTATGGATACATTCTCCTTTCTGAGAAGAAAATTAAATTCCTGCAGCATCTGGAAACTCTTTTAAAATATTTTGTTACTATTGTTAAGAGGTTTAGAATAATGGGGGTAGCATTAAAGTAAATATACTATCTCCATTTTCTGTCCCTTTAATTGCTGAATTGTCCATTTTTGCACCAGAGTTTCATGGCTTATTTAATGTCAATTCATGAAATAGAAGCCGAGGGAGAGTGTGTATCATTAGAATCATGCAACTCAAAAAATAGCCAAGAAAATACAAGATCATCTCAAATGAAGCGTACCTATTTTTATTTTCATAGCAAATATGCTTGCAAGATTCAGCACATGCTCAACTCTAACTACCACGGGAGAAACAGTCCGAGCTGGTGTAGGCTGGGTAATAAAGAGGGACAGGAAACAGCAGCTGTGGAGGACACTTGGCTAAAGAATTATTGGGCATATAAATTAAATATCTCCCTGTGTATGTGTGTGTGTGTGTGTTTGTAAATCAAGGTTTTACCAAATTTGAAGACAAAGAGGGGTGCCTACATTTAATTTTATAAAAAATACACCAATATTTTTAATAGGCACTTTCTCCTCACAGATGGCATTAAAATGTCTCCTTCAGTTTAGGCAAAAATGCTTTCCAATAAATCAAAGTAAAAGAAAGAATATCAATAGTTACTTGTGAGCATTTGTGTTCCTGTGTATTGATGTGACTCTAGGTAATTCTTCAACTGCATAACCATTCGGAGAAAAATAAGGATATTTGTTTTTTCTAGAAAATAAAGTGTGAATTCAAAGAGCCCAAGTTGAGCTGCCGATTACATTTAGTAAGAATCTACAGTTTATCTTTTATGGGCAATTGCAGGACAGAAAGAAGAGTAACTCACCCTTTTTGCATTAGGAGACACTCGGTGTTGTGCTGGTTGGGAAAACGGTGGCACAAACACAAATGTGATCACATTTGAAAAATGATCAGTCATAGGTAACAATATTTGAGGGGTAAAGTTTAGAAGGAAATTCATAAGACCAACATTGTATATGATTGCGACACTAGAAAAAGCTGTAATCGAGTTAATGACACTTGAAGCAGACCCCAAAGAAAGATAAGGTGGGGAGGGGCAGAGGGACTGCGTCTTAGGAAACTCCATCAGCAGTAGTGAGTTGCAGATGAATGAAGGAGGCAAGAGAAGTAAACCTGAGAACTACATTTGGAAGGATTTTTTCAAAGAATTCAAGAATTAGAAGGCTCTGCAGTAGAGGCGATGGACTAAAAATGGAAATGTGGGAATAAAATATTGATGCATTGTAGACATAGAATTAGCATTGATTAAATATAAAGAAAGTGGGAGAAGGATAATAGCTCCCAGTTTAATACACTAGACCTATTTACAGAAATTAAAAAGTCAAGAGGAACAGCACACTTTGAGAAATACAGAGCAGAGAAAATGAATGGATTTGTTTTTGAACCTGCCAAGTTTCAGTTCCTTGTAGGATCTCCGAGGCAGATTGTCAAGGAGACTGAAAGGCAGGTCTAGAGACACAATTTCTGGATTCATTGGTGCTTAAAGCACAAGAATAGATGAGATTCCCAAGGAAAAATGCCCCACAGAAATGGCAGGTTTAAAGACAGAAGAGTGTTATTTGAAGAGTGAACTGAGGGGACAATGTCTGTTAAAAGATATTAAACTATGATAATGTAAATCAATGTGGTTTCCATTTTTGCTGGCCAGCACTTGACAATGAAATTGTAGTTTTATTGATATTCAACTCAGTATGAGACAATTCAATGAGGTTTCCAATTTTATCGAGATTTTCACAGCCTGTGGAATGTCCCTCAGGGGCGAAGCATATTGGAATACAATCCTATGGTACTAATGGGGTAATTTTTATTGTCTTCGAACGCAAGAGCAATAAATAAATGCAAGCACTTATGCAGCATACTACGGACATTAAAACTTAGAACTGCCAAGCAAATTGTTGTCCACTGGGTATGTTCTTATCCAAATGGCAACAATTTGCTATTGATCCAATAAGCTGTCATTCATCTGTTTCCTTAAGGTAGGACCAGTTTGTTTTCTTTATCTTAGCCTCAGCGAAGGGCATCAAGCTGGGTAAACATATTCCTTTCATGAAGAAAACAATTGTCAGAATTCACTATTCTGTCACATCATTAAGGTATAGAGACACTAAAAAGTGAATAAAAATTGTAATAATAATAATAACAACAACATAAACTGCAATCCTTCCAAACTAGTTTGCATGAAAACAGCTTGCACTAGCATCATTAGCTCTTTAACATAAAGAATGAAAATCTCAGGGTGAACATAGCTGAATGTTGCTTATATCATCATCATCATCACCACTGTCATTGTCATTATTCCCAACAGTAGCAAAACGGATTATGTTCTACCTTTCCACCTCCTCCCTGTCAGAGGATTACATCCAAACCTTTTGTATTCTAATTCTGCAGTGCCTCCCAGGAGAGGAGGGGAATATCCATCCTTCCTGGCTAACTCTGAGCTAAGCCATGTGACTTGCATTGGTTAATGGATGCTAATGAATTTGATGCAAGCAGAGGCACTGAATATCCTTGATTGGTGTTTCCTGATACCTGTGCCTTTGCCATCTGCCATGAGAAGAACACCCCGGTGGCCCCAGGAATGAGAAGAAATACTGAGCGAGCCTGAATACGATGTGCAGCCTGGATCCAAGCCCAGCTGACCCTCTCTGAGCCCAGCAGGGCCCCGGCATGCCAGAGCTGACCTGCACGCCCATGAGCAATAACTAGTGTTATAAGTCACTGAGATTTTAGAGTTATTATTAATGCAGCATCCTCACAATGGAAATGTATCATATAGAATAACAAACAATTGAATAGTGCTATGTGGCTTTTTAAAGTAAGACTGTGCGTCTTAGATCAATAAATAAGTATGAAGACGCAAAGGAGAAGTATGAAATACATATCACAGAATAAAAATACTGCTATTTTCATACAAAGAGCTGGGTTGGAAGTTGGAGCAGAGCTGAGACTCAGAAAATGAAACTAGAGGAAACCCTATTCCCCTACAAAGGACCTAGTCAAGAAACATTAAGTACAATTGGTGTTTGGCTAAAGATGGAAGAAAGACATTTTGTGCACGATCCCAAGTGTGGAGGGGAGGTAGAGTGTGGAACGTCATTACCACTCCCCAGATCAGGACAGTAGCTCAGAGACTGAAGTCAGACTAACCAGAAACGTTAGCTCCTCTACCTACTAGTTTGGGTGATGCGGCAGTGCTGGGGGACGAGGAGGACCACAGACATGTGGAAGAGTCATTTTTCCCCTGCATCCCTGATACTAGAATGCTGCTGGCACTTGGTAGGCCACGGTGGGCACTACAGCAGGATGGCACTGCCCTGTGGGGCAACATTAGAATGACTGGGACAGAGAACAGAGATATAAATGGGGTGCCTTAATTCAGAGCAAACCAACACAAGGTGACGTTTTCCTGAGCCCACTAGAGACCACCTGCTTTGGGTCACTCCGAATCACCGTGTTTAAGTGAAGGACAGATACCATTCCTGAGTAGGCAGAACCTCAGAGCTGGTGACGTTCATGAATTGATATTAATGTAGTGAAGCCCTGGAAAGATGTGTTATGTTATATTCATCCTTGAATAAATTTAATTCATTTCAACAAATATTTATCAAGCATTTATTATGTGTGAAGTGTTATTTATGAATAAGGATGAAAGTCGTAGGCCTAAGGCAGTTGAGCTTATTAGTTTATGCTTGTTCTAAGTAAATTTCAGATGATTTAAGATTAGGAAGCATATTTTTCTCTGCTTCAAATACTTGCATTCAGCTTTGCTGACAGAGCCCCCAGTGAGTGGCAGGCGAGGTGGCCTTGTCCCGGCGACACTCTCTCAAAGTGACTTATCCTGACCCCAATCACCTACTGGTTCTGTCTGCACCACCTCAATTTTCTTACCTGGAAAATGAAAAATGATCTTAAACTACCCCACATTAACATTTTCTCCAGGTCTAATTTCAGAGTTAAACTTCAGAGTCTCAACCCTTTATCATTATCCTTACATCTCAGACAGCCCTGGATTGGTAAATGTTATAAGGCCAGTGAATCCAACAATGCTCAGTGGTGAATTTAGAAAGTAAGTGGACTGGGATTTATCAGTTATACTCATCCAAGTGCCACTATAAAATCATCCGTGGCATTAACTGAGATAATTGCCTCAAATAAACCAGCAACTCGAACACTGGCCTCTCTGCATTGCCTTTCGTGCACCCAAGGACTGATGGGAAAGTCAGAAAATGCCTTCAGTGAAGAGTTAAGGTGGATTTTTCACCATATTGTGAAACAACCATTTAAGCAGGTGCCAAACTGGATTTTCTCAATTTGTTAGAGATTTTTACTTCTCAAACAGCCTAGCAGACTTTAGGACTGGAAAAACTTCAAAAAAAAGTCCAGTAGGACACTATAAACATGACTTAGGCAAAGTAGGACTCATTAGCGGTACACAGAGAGCAGGGAACTAATATCACTAGAGGTTTTTAACTATGTTAAAGCTTTCCATCAGACTCAGAATAAAAGAACGTTTATACACAGGCAGTAAATTCTCAATCTGTAGGATTTTCACCTGATCCACCCAGACCCTGAGTCTCCTTAACACGATATGCCAGGATGTTCTGATTAAAATATATATCATATAATAAGCAATACAGAGATTTACTTCTACAGAAATTTGCACACATTTTGTGTTAAAAATTCTTACTCTGTAAGGAATAGGGTGATGGAAACCACCATTCACTTCTGGTGGGAGTGCAAAGTAGCTAGTGAGATTGTGGAGCAAAGATGGCCTCACTCTGAGACCTTCCGACAACATTTAGTGAAATTAAGTACGCAAATACTCAAAATCCAAACATCACAATCTCAGCTATACACAAGCGGAAGTAAGGATCAGTTAGAATAAGTGAACTATGTACACATACAACTATATGAATACATGTAAAAATGTGTTGAGTCAAACAAGTAAGAGAAAGGGTTTATTACAGCAAAATATCTCTTATATAATAACATGTATTTAAGAAAAAAGAAGATAACATCAAAAACACTGGACATTTTTCAAAGATACATGCAAAATCAAAGAACTAAATTGATCTTATTAGATGGTTTTCAAAAAAGGGACAAGAGATAGGAATTGAGATAAGATAAAATTACCTAAGGAAGAAATCTTACATGGAGTTATAATGCCAATGTGTCACAAGTTAAGAAATATTATTTATTCTAATTATTGACCTAAAAGCCTACAGGAAAAATAACTGGATTACCATGGTCCCCCTCAAGACTTCTGACTCAGTATTCTGATATGGATTGGCCTTGCTCGCAATCAAACACAACTTACAGGTCGAAACGCGACATGACATAGGATTCAGCATGGCAGATGTAGAGCCATCAGTCACGAAGGACAGTCCCCTCCAGTCCCTAGCCACCACTTGTCTCATTTTATTAGGTTATTTATTCAAGGAAGAAACATTTAATTAAATTCTCAGTTTAATAGCGAGATGTGACAAAAACAAACAAAACCTCTGCTATGAAAAAAAAGTGTGCCATGGCAAACCAGCGCATTAAAGTGTGGTTTGTCTCTTCTCATAATTGAGTTTAAATTAAAACCGCTCAAAATGAGGTTCACCATAAAACAGGATTCCTTGAGAGGTCTCGTGTAATACTAATATCTGATATATGATATATGACTCTCTCTCTCTCTGTCTGTTTCTCCAGATAGTGAAGTAGCTAGTGAGATTGTGGAGCAAAGATGGCCTCACTATGAGACCTTCCGACAACATTTAGTGAAATTAAGTATGCAAATACTCAAAATCCAAACAGAGACAGAGACAGAGAAAGATGATAGAGATAGAAGTTCTTAATAAAGTATATATTCCTAATTTAAAAAAACTTTTGATCGCCTTCCATTAAGAATAATTACTGTTTGCTCTGGCCAGTGTGGCTCAATTCATTGGTATGTCATCACATAACCAAAGGGTTGCGGGTTTGATCTCCAGTCAGGGCACATTCCTAGGTTGTGGTTGCCATCCTCAGGCTGGTGCATATGATCCCTGGTCCAGGCACGTAGGGGAAGCAACCAACTGATGCCTTCTCTTGCATCACTTTTCTCTCTCTCCCTCCCTCTCAATTGTTATATGTCGGATGTTGCTGTATGTTCTATTAAAGAATTCAAGTGAGGTATTTATTCTTACCTTGTTTAATTTGATACAATTCTTTCCACAGATTTTCCTCATAGGTGATGTGTGGTATATTTAAAAATTTATAATCTAGATGTTGGCTGTACACTGAAATAATCTCAGAGTGACAATTCAACCCATTTTTTTCTGTATGTGTCTCTATAACTCTTTTTCCCTACGCTGTTTGGACAAGCATGTCTCTCTCCTTTGTATTGCTGAGTTTACTATCACTTTCATCATCATCCTATTTACACTACATTATATTTTTCTGCTTATTTTTCTGTTTTTTTCTGGAGACTGTGAAGTCTCCTGAGATAGAGACTCTCTCTCGTGTATCTTTATCATCAAGAAAAATAACCTGCTTGACTCTTGTCTGCATAGCTGTTTAAAGGAATAAGGAAGGGATGGGGATGACAGCTGCATGGTATAGTAACATTTCCGAGTTGTAGTTGGAGGCTATCTCTAAACTATATCTAAACAAGTAGCTAGTGAGACTATGGAGCAAAGATGATCTCACTTTCTTTTCTTCCACATGTATGAATAAGCAAAACATGTCCTACTTCTAGAAGTCTATAATTAAAAGACACATTTCAGTAGCAGCACGGGCTCAGGCTAGTTTCTTTAGATGCAAATTATCAAGGCTTGCGGTTCACATTATCAGTGGCGCAATATTAGCACTTGGGCAGTTTGCTTCCTCACACCCTCGGAATGGAAATATTTTCAGGTATGAAAACCTTATTTCCAAAAGCCCCAGTGAGTTGGTTGGTGGGAGAGATAAGGTACAGCTGCTCAGGCAGTGGTCACGCAGCCATTGTTCCCCTCAGAGCACAAGGTGTAACAAAACACTGCAGATGCAGGGGGAATAGCCAGCCAGGGCTTCATGAAACAAAAGGCCGAGGGTAATATCACCCAGACCCAGGCTTCTGTTGGGTACTTGGCACTCTGAAGAGTGTCAGTTCCTTTCCTATTAAGAAAGGCACCACAGATACAGCTAGGCAACAGCTCACTTGAGTCTCCTTCAGGACTAGCAATCACCTACATCCTTGAAAGACAGAAAGGCATGTGGTAGGTCAGTGAGGGTGGACAGCTGGTCAATTCTCTGGCCTGGAACTACATAAAAGCTCAGCAGTGCTGCCGAAATGTGGAGTGTCATTAAATTGGCATTTAATTGAATACTATAAACAATGTCACCAGTACAACCATGTTGTTAACGATTAACCCTAAAGTAATCAGATGCTGTTATTTGTCTTCTTAAAATGTCACTTACCCAAGGGCTATCTTGGGGGAAATAACGAAGATACCACTGCTATAGATGAAAAAAAAATCTATCTGTACAAAATTGTAACCTTACCTCCTACTTTACTCATTCGCACTGTGTCAGTGTAAGACCCGTCTGGAAGTCAGTGTGTACAGAGGCTGCACAGCCTCATTTTTTCTTTTTCTTTTAAATTACTTTATTGTTGTTCAAATACAGCTGTCTGCATTTTCCCCCCACCCCAGCCCATCCCACCTCCCAGCCCTGCTTTCACCCTCCGCCTTGGTTACATCCATGTGTCCTTTATAGTGGTTCCTGAAAACCCTCCCAATCTCATTTTTAAAAAAATACTAAATCAGTGTTCATTTTCTTTTTTATTTAAGCATAGTTGATATACAGTATTAGTTGCAGGTGTACGATTTAGTAATTTGACATTTATATACCTTATAATATGATCACCACACTAAGTCTAGTGTCTAAAATAAAAATACAAGTCAAAGACTTTTGAGAATTTGCAATCATTTACTTTGAATTTGACTTACTTTTGGTAAAAATGCATTTATGCTTTGATATACCAGTTGAAGGTATCTTAAAATGGCAGCTACAGACTTTCTGCACCTCTACCTGCAATACCTACTGCCTAATCACATACAGCCTCTTCTATCACAGCCAACCCTTAGATCAAATGTCTCTCCCCAGATACACATGTGTTTGCATAAACCCGTTGGCTTTATATTCATTTGTATATATGTTACCTAATGGGATTTATATGTGGAATTTTGCTGGCCCAGATTTTGACCAAAACAAAAAGCATTACTTAAAGAAAAAGTTTCAGTCCATATGGATGTGGACATGTGAGCAAGAGGAAAGCATGATGAGTCAGAGGTGAGATCCAAGGATAATGGGAGCTAAAAGCCAGAGAAAGATGGTTTAGAGACAGACCGGCTCTCTCTGGAGAGCTGGATCAGGAACATTTCTGAGCAAGTGAGAAACATACTGTAGACATTTAAGATAGGCAGAATGTCTCTGAAGAGCTGGATCGGGAACATTTCTGACTCAGGAATACACAAGAATCAGCTTAATATATCTGACACCCTCCAGGTCATTTCATGATAAAAAAAAACCCAGCTTTATGTGTAGAAAAACTTCTAACATTCATGCTATGTCTTCTTTATTCAAGAGACCTGGGAAAGACTGCTGTGGAGTAATGTCAAATCCTTTCAATGTATTCACATATAATCACCTACTTGGTGCCAGACACTGGGCTCAACACTGAGATACAATCATGAAATGCGGTGGACACTCGCCTCAAGGAGCTTACACTCTTGGAAGAAGCGGATGATTTCAAGATGAACATCTTAATGAGAAAGAAGTAAGTAAAGGTGCTTGGAAGCACAAAGAAGGAATACCTAAATTAGTCTAAAGGGAACAAACAATAAGTCTTATAGGAAGTGACATTCAAGCTGAAACTTGAAGAAGGAACCAGGAATCAGCCAGATGACAAGAGACAGGATAGAGATGAGGGGGCAGAACAGTTTTCTAATCAACATGCTAGAATCAAGGACATTTGTGCTAAGAAAGAAGACTGGAGAGATAAAGAAAAAGGTCCTGAAAGACCCTGGACTTTTTAACTAAGCAAAGCATGGGAGAATTGAAAGACGTTAAAGGTACTTGCATTTCTGCAGCAGAAAGATGACATTTGCTGCAGTGTGGACAAAGGTCAGGAGAGGAGCTAGGATGGGAAGTAGGGAGAACAGTTAGAAAACAGTGACAGCAACCAGGCAAGGGGTGGTGGTGACCTGAGCAAAGGGAGGTAGTCATGGAGATGGGGAGAAATAGGAGGATTAGAAATATAATCAGGAGACAGGAGCAAAGGACCAAAACTCTTCCTGGTACCAAAATGAGTCTGGTAATGGTGAAATAAATGAACCAAACCTTGGAATGTCCTGAACTTTGTGATTATTTTGCATACCTGTTTTATATAGTTTGTGCCCAGTGACTCCTTGTAATATATTCAGAAGAGTTTTAAACTATAAATAAATAGTTAAGAATGTTTTGGAGGTGATAAAAGTGCAGGAATACAGTCTAAACAGGGCAAAACTTCTCTTTCAGTCCTTGATTTTGGCAGAAGAATTTATGTGCAACAGAAAGAGGAGCCTTATAGAAGGTGGACCTCGACAACTTCTGCTATGTTTAAAATCTTGTCATAGAAATCATTGCATAATTTTTCCCATCTATGTCAAGTCATAAATAAGGACAGTCCTATCAGGTATGCATAACAGCCTACAACTGAATCAGAGCTGATAAGTCACTTCAAAGAGGAGGCCTACATGGTCCTTCTGGCAGAAAAGCCTGACATCACAGGGGCAGAATGATCATCTGCCCCTGACAACTTATGCAAAGGAGCCCCATTGACTAGCTGTTCTGGGACCATATTCTGGCTGGAACCTGGAGGTGAAATGTCTACACCACAAATCACTCTTCCTCTTATAAGCCCATCCTCCCTCCAGATTCAAACCAGTTAAAACACTCTTTACCTTTTCATTTATCCACAGACACTCAGGATCAGAAAACTCAGATTCTGCTCACCGCACCTTGGATTTTCCAAGGTGTCCACATCTCTAACTAAACGTGAATACACACCTTTCACATACAGAAGAAATTCTCATGGTGACATTCCATTCCAACCGTCATCTGGAAGCTTCTCTTCTTTACTCATCCTGGATGTCTGTTCACCTGACCACTCTCCCTCAGCATCCTCAACCCCTGTGATTTTCTGAGTGTTGATAGGAAAAACCACACCAGTGACAGGTCCCTGACCAAACCTTTGCCATCCCCTTCACATGTCTTTGACCACCCTCAATCCCTGTGGAATCACAGAGGATACTGAGACAATGAGGAGTGAAATACCCCTGACCCTAGCCCCAAAGCTGCCTTCCCTCCTCACAGTAGCAAGGTGTGGTGATTGAGTGTGTAAACTCAACACCCCAGCTGCCAAAATCCAAAACTGGTTTTACTGCCAACTGATTACTATGGGTAAGTTCTTTAACCTTCCTAGGTTAATGGTTAAAATGTTAAAGACACTAGATTAATTAATACATAAAAACTTCCTAGGATCATGCTTCAGCTACATGAATAAGCAGGAAAGCCATCTAAAGGTCAAATGAACTGTCACCCAAAACCAAGAAACCTGAGCGTGCATCTAATTGAGAGAGCGAGCCGGGTGAAGGTCTCGTAGAGCAGGCCTGTAGATGGATGTATGGAGGCAACTATGGGCACCATGAGGGCACCTAGGGCACCTAGAGCCCAAACTGGGAGAGTAGAAACGATTAAATGTCAGAGGTCAATAGCACCATTTAAAAATAAATGTGTACTAGATAACACATCATTGGCTTCGTTCAGAGAGGCTAAATGTCTCACATGCATGTAGGAGGAAAAGAACTGCATGCAGCCAACTCCAGGACTCCAGGGCACAAGGCTCTCCCAGGGCATCTTTCAGTGAGCTGCCACCCAGCTCACTCGGTGGGAGGGGCAAGATTATACTAGAGAGCCTTGTAATGTGAGAGGCCAGCTGAGGAAACACCGGATGAGCAAGACCTCACTTGAAGAATGTGCTCATTTGGGACTGTCAGATGTCAACACAGTGTTGCCTCTAGAACGTGTTGAGGAAGGCTGTGGCCACTGCCAGGTCTGAAAGGCAAGTGTAGACACAGCCAAAGAGCAAAGCTTCCAGTATCTGTAGCCGCTGGTCCCTGTTCTACATGGTTAAAAGGGTAGGGTGAGATTTCTTCAGGTGGAGGCAAAAAATGCCCTTTGGGGACGGGAAAAATCAGAGAAATAAGCTTCCGTGAGATCAAGCTCTCAGCAGCCCACCTTAGGAAAGTTTATGTTTATTACCTGTGTCCTGCCCTCTACAAAATAAATTCAGCCACTGTCATGGACAAATCCCAAGAGTCAGCAAGTCACCTATAAACACCAACTTCCCAAAGGACAGTTATGAACAGTAGTGTGTCGTCTAATCTCCAAAACTGCTTGTATCTTACACTCAATGAGTTCCTAGTATTTTAGCTAAAAGCTCTCTGCACCCAGACGTTGTTCTAAAATCAATGGTGTCTTAGAACTGAATAAATGCAGTAAGGCAGTTAAGCAAATACTCAAAGGAATTTTGGTGTGAGCTAGTTGAGGCTATCAATTTATATTAATCCCTTCATGGCTTAATAAGACAAAGTTGTTTCAGGCAACCAAAAATCTATGTCAGGTCTCCAGAGTCCTGTCTTTGCATCTGAGTTACAGCAATCATTAAAAGAATAAAAAAGCTAAGGATACACCCATTCCTTCTATTTATTCCATAGCAATTTAAGTCAAGCTTATCCTACCCTACTAAGTCAAAGTTCTGGCCGCAGAACTTTGTCACTGTTTTGCCCTGCAAGGAAAAAAAGACTGTGATAACTTACAGACTTTGAGCCAGATTATACAGATTTAAATTCTTGTTAAATGAAAAGGCTCTGTGATCTTAAGAAAATATTTGAACTCCCTGTGTCTCAGTTCCCACTTATGTAAAACAGGATAAAAACAGAACCAACCATAGTGTTGGCATGTGGGCCCACTTAATCTTTGTAAAAGTGCTTACAACAATGTCTGGTACATACATGTTTGGAGAGCATCACCTGCACTGACTCTGTATCTACTGAAGTTATTCTGTGCATTCTATAGAAAAGGATGAAAAAGCTTTCCACAAAATTCTGCTGAGATTTTTATTTATGGCAACATATTTTTTTCTCATTATACTCAGTGTTTAGAGCTGTGAAATTGAAAAAATATATATATTTACATTGATTTATAAAAATGTGAATTTTATAACTTTTTGATTAGTAGATTTATGCAATGATCTGGAAAAGGGGGATATTTCCAAAGACTCTAATAATGACGGATGAGAGATGGTTCAGTGACAATTCATAAAAGAGATAGTTTCCAACTACCGATTCCTGAAAAAAAATATTTGCTTATCCACAGGTGTTATCCAAACAGGAGCCTCAGCAACAACAAAACTTAAAAGCCAAACCTGTGTTTGGCAGAAAAGAATCATTTATGAACTAAAAACTGAGACTTAAATGCATATTTACATAAATAATGGCAGACCAAAACCAAGCAGAATTTCATTACCACACCGCAAAGGTTCAGCCCACCTGTTTCGTTGGGTTTCATCCTTTGTGCTGCATTTGATTTGTAAAATATTGGGCTATAATCAGCATGTAAAGATTATTTAGAAAAATATTTTTAAAATTAAAGGTTTAAGTTCTTTAAATGTTATAAAAAACAGTTATTATGTATGACTAACTTTTTATGACATGCAATACATGAGCACAAAAAAAGTTTATTTAAAGACTTTCAACACTGCTTTTTATTTTATCTCTGTCCTTTGGTCTTACCATTCACAGACACTCCTGGCAGAGCTTGCCCTCGCCATAGCTGACTGCTCTTTCTGATATAATCACCCCTTCCTCCTATGGACAGGCCAATATCTTCTGTGATTAGCAAGGGACAGCCCTGTCTGTCTCAATTAGTCATAGATACTTAGCAGTTCACTACATGCATCACCACTCATTGCAGCAAGAGTATTCATCTGGACTCTCTCCCTTCTGATGTTTTCTTTTCTTCCCAAACAACACAGGCAAGTAAGTCTATCTCTCCAAACCCACTGGGATTGGAGAAATTTGAGATGCCTCCTCATTACCATTGCTTGAAAAAAATTTTACTTGGAATTATCTTAGGTGCTTTGCATGAAAATTGGGCCTCATAAGTTTAGCAATTCATGCAATCCTGAAATTTAAACTATGGGTCTTTTTTTTTTTAAGATATTGGCTATAGCAATAATGAATTAAGAAATGCCGTTATCATGGGTGGGGAGGTAGATTCAGATAAGTGTTTCAGAATTTTCTTGCTTGAATTTGTGTCTAAAGTCTTACTTGCTTATTAAATATTTACAATGAAAATAGGAACTAAAGTGCAAATTAAAATTATCAAATATATTTAACAGTACTTGAAACCTATGTAATTTTTAACCAATGTCACCCAAAAAAATTTAATTAAAACTATATTTAACAATAACAAATATTAAATCAAATAATTATGAACACTCTCAGAGAATACTACTTCATAAAACTGAATTGTGCCATTTTCAGTATCTTTTGTTAGATTTCTTGCCAAATATTATTCTGCAGAGTGTAAAAATAACTATTAAACTTAAAATCTTAATTCAGAAAGAAATACAGTATAGGAAATTTCATGATGTTCTTTGAAGAATTGCTCAATCAACATTTTCAAGATTATTCTCTCAATTTCTATCTCCATTTCTTATCATTTAAACAAATAAATCAAAATGATTAATGACTCGGGCACATGAGTTAAATGTTGGAAGTTCAGTGTGGAACACTTGATTACTACCTCTGAAAAAAGGGAAAATAAGAAAAAGATCAGATCAGGATTGTGACCCTCATTAAAGCCAACTTCACATTGTAAATAATAAAATCACTAGTTCAGGAAAATGTAGGACAGCAAGCTAATTGCAGTGCAAGAACTAAAAGCATTTTAATATCCAAAAAGTCAGCCAGGAATCAGGAAGTGCTTTGGAATCACTAATAATTGTTGAATGAAGATGCCAAGGTTGGGGGTCAGGGTCAGGGTAGCGGGGAAGGATGTAGCACCAGCACAGGGAGCCAGTCCTTACTCTCTGGGTGCTTTACCCACAGGAATTAAATAGCTCAGCTATGGTCACAGTGAGCCAGTAGTACCAACAGAGTACACATTCACTCCTTTGTGAGTGCAAGATGTTTTTTCTTTCACTACCTTTGGGTGCCTCCCAGCCCCAAGATAAAAGCCAGGCTGGATACAATAATGGTCAAGGAGAAAACAGACAAAGTCAAAAAATAAATAAATAAGGTCAAAATCAGAACTGAAGTGGTAGAAATTGATTTTAAAATTAAAAGCAAGCAATGAGCAAAGAAGGGTTGAGAGAAACACAAGATTTGGAAATTTTTTTCAGACTCCTAAGTCTACACACCCTTACAAAATCAAGTAATAAGGAAAACATTCCTTCCCAGATGTACTGTTTAAAAAAGTTGCAAGGTTTATAACATAAAAATGGATTTGAAACCCTCAAAACAATTTTTAATAGTCAACCAAAAGAGCAATTCAGTCTTCTATGGAAAAACACAGAGTTAAATTTTAACACATGCAAATGTGATATAAATAAAACTAAGAAAGAAAAACACAAACTTTTTCAATATTCTTAGTTGAAAATATCTGGTGGAAAATTCTATAAATGAATAAATACTAATGCTGTGTTGCCAGGGAAATGACACAACCCCATTTGTACTCTCTCTTCTGCAGCCACATGAAGAACTCCATTGATTCATTTTCTTGTGTGAGGGAAGGA
>VMDR010013997.1:0-24171 GCA_007922815.1 Macrotus californicus | reverse complement strand
TTTCATTAAACACTGCCCCCCAAAATCTAAATTCAAGTAGAGATGAAAAATGTTCAAAGGAACAGATGTTAAGTATTAAAAGTTACCACGAACAAGTGTACAGTGTTAATATACAGAGATGCTGGTGAGACTGACTCAAAAATAAGTAGTCAGCAGAAGCGTATCACACTGATTAAGCCCAGGAGTCCTAGGCTACTAGAGTTGACATGGGAGATCCTTAAAGGAAGGTAGGAAAAGAGAAAAGCTGGTTCTATATGAAACAAACATATTAATGTATTTGAAATATTTGTCTTGAACTAGAAATCTTAGTTTACTGTCATTACACTTATAACTCTGTTGGGTTCACAGCCAAAGGTCAAGTTAAAGGTCAGCTTCGCACAGCCGTGAAGAGGTCAAGACAGCAGCATGACAGGTGAGAGTCCGACCCAAGCACCACTCCACTTCCACACTCTTCTCGACACTGCTCCCATTTCGCTCAGAAATACTAAACGTTTCTTTGGTAAACCGCTTACCACTCCTAACACTTTGGAATGCATTAAACGCAGGGGTGTCAAACTCATTTTTACAGGGGACCACATCAGCCTCATGGTTGCCTTCAAAGGGCCAAATGTAATTTCAACTCCTTAATAGTTAAGAAGTAGTTACATCTATACAGTCCTAAAATTATTTCGGCCCTTTGAGGGCAACCTCAAGGCTGATGTGGCCCCCTGGTAAAAATGAGTTTGACATCCCTGCATTAGAGCTTCAACCCTGGCTCATGTCAGAGTTGGCTGGGGAGATTTTTAAATATTCTTCTGTTTCTACCCCTCCCCTGACAACAGAATGAGAATCTCCAGGGATGGCGTCTGGTGTGCTGGTATTTTTAAAAGATCTCTGGATGAATCACAGGTTGAAAACTCCTACAACAGGGTGGAACGCAAAGTAAAACACATAGGTGTTATCTTCTAATAACTACCAGAGTGACAAAAGTATACCTATGAAATCACTTTTAAACTGGAAGTGTACATAAATTAGCTTTGGGACCAATAGCCAATAATCCTAAAACTTTGTCACCTACAAGGAACACTTCTAAACAACTTCAAATATACAGACACATGACAATTCAAATGACATACATTTTGAAGACACTTTTAAATGTTAAAGTGTGTTAGATATCCCAAGAGTCTTACTGCGCTGGAGTTCTAGGCCTCCTCTGAAAGACAACCAGTAAGCCAAGGGACAGGAAACTGTTCAAAAGCACCTGCCACGCCTCACTTCACGTGGTTGGAAACCCAGCTGAAACACGATCACAGGAGGGTGAATTCATATTTGATCACAGGTATCACTGCAACCATAAATGAAATCAGATGACTACAAAGGTGAGCAGGTGACTTTTCCTCTGCTCAGTAACAGCACCAAGTGACCACCAGGTGAAGCAACACACTGGCATCAGTGATCAAGGGTCACACACTTCAACGTAGAATAAAAGCCTATCAACAGGACCATATGAGCAGTAAACTTCAGAAACCTACCAGGGAGTCCCATGAAATGAATGTAATACATTTATAGTTTATTTTTTGTGCTATATTTTATTGTGCTTTGCTTTACTATACTTTACAGATGTTGCATTTTTCACAATCTGAAGATCCACCAGCAAAAAGAGTACGACTTGCTTTATTGTGAGACTAGCTTTGTTGCGGTGATCTGGAGCTGAACCTGCAGTATGTCTGAGGTCTGCCTGGACAACAGAAACTTCATTCTGAAAGACCAATGCTGTTGCGACTAGAATTAAAGGCAAGCTGCTCAGAAAGCTATCAACTCTCCTTCTGCTTATTACTAGAGACACCCCGGGCTCTCAAGGGGCATAGGGATAAGTCAGAGATGAGATGGGGTGGCGAGGGTGCACACTGTGCCATAGCTAAAGACCTCAAACCAGGCCTCTGCTGCCTTGGGAAAATCGGTGGATCATAAGACACAGCATTTCGAACATGAGTTACCTCTATTTCTCCTTCTGTATTTTTTCTGGTAAGTAATAATACGTGCTATACACACAATTTTTACAAAGCACAAAAACATTCAGAAGAAAAAAAATCTGTAATTCCATCCCCTGGAGATAATCACTGTTTACATCTTTAAATATTTCCTTAATCTTTCCCCCAGGCATTTTCTACATGGCTGATACCAGTTAACTCTTAATTAACTGGAAGATCGTCTAATACCCCGTATCAGCATGGCTGTCACTGGTCTAAGAATTGCCAAATGATACCAGTATGTCATTTTATAGTTAGTCCCTCTGAAAATAGAGAAGCTTATATTGAAAATTAAAGTAACAGCTCAGGCCCTGGCTGAGTAGCTCAGCTGGTTGGAGCGTCATCCTGATATGCCAGGGTTGTGGGTTCAACCCCAGTCATGGGCACATAGGAGTGTCAACCAATGAATATACAGATAGGTATAACAACAAATTAATGTTTCTCTCTCTCTCTTCCCTTCCCCTCCTTCCCTCCCTAAAAAAATTTAAAAATCAGTAAGTAAAAAAATAAAACACTAAACAAACAGCTCAATTTCATTCTACCCACACATACCTCTATATTCTTACTATTTCTCTTTAATCAGTGGAATTAGTTTCTCTAACTCAAATAGAGAAAAATGAGGTCTGAAATAAAACTTCCTGAGGAAACAGAACAGCCTTCAAAATTAACTGTCTTTACAGACCTTGGTTGGTGTTTCCACTGTGCAAACACTGCTCTAACTTGAATCAACCTGCAGTTCCTTTAATGCAAATGCTTTACTGAGCATCTACTACCTTCCAGCACCATTACTGCAGGAACACCAAAGAGATGAAACATGATCTGGCCTCATGGAGCCTCACAATCGAGAAAGGAGGACAGATATACACAGAGATAACTATATTCAAGGCAGACTGTGAGCCGTGGGACAGGGACACAAAGAACAATGGGAGAAAGATGGATTAATTCTATAAGTAAACATTTATGCCATTGAGTTTTAAACTGATAAAACATCTAAAAACAATACAATCTGATAAGGAAATTGATTTAATCTGGGGGAAAACACAAGTACTTGTGAATGAGCTGTGTGACTTAAATATATACACTGTGCCCTGGCTGGTGTGGCTCAGTGCCTGCCTGTGAACCGAAAGGTCGTCGATTTGATTCCCAGTCAAGACACATGCCCAGGTCATGGGCCAGGTTCCCAGTTGGGGGAGTGCGAGAGGCAACTAATCGATGTATCTCTCACACATAGATGTTTCTCTCCCTCACTTTCTCCCTCCTTTCCCCTCTCTCTAAAAATAAATAAATAAAATCTTTAAAAAATACACATACTGTAATAAATCGAGTATCACAATTTGTAAAACGAAGATGTAAGCCATTTATTTTTCCTAATGGGAGTTAACCTTGTACCCATCTGTTTCCTGAATTCCACCAAAACCTCACTTACCTGTCACAATGAGAACTGCCTCTTGAACTACTCTGTCCTGATTCATGTTGTGCATCCAAAAGAATCTTTTCCATGTCTCCATTGTGGATAGAGGATGAGGAAGGGACGTGTTCCAGCCCCCCATTTTTCCCATTGCCATTATCATTGTCATTGCTGCTGTTCATGGGGAGCTCCACCCAGGAACCTGTTGGACAAGTCAGATAACTTACGTTAACCACAGCAGAACTGAAATCTGTCGTGTGCACACAGATGTGAACGTGGTGGATTCAGATAAGAAGTCTTACTTGCCTCGAACCAAATGCAAAAAGTATTCTGAAGACGATAAACAAGGAGCAATAATAGTCTACAAGTCTATACAGTCTGTTCCTGAAGTAGCTCATGCAATGAACCAACTTAGAAAAAGCTGGAACTCTGAAACTAGTATCATAGAAAATGTCTTTAAGTCAATTTTCTCTCCGGTTAAAGCTTAGTTTACACACAATAAACACTTCACTGAACTGAAAACTTTTAGGTTGCTTTCCAAAAAATACTTTATATCTAGACAACTTACCTTTAATATTTTACCTCTAATATATTTTCCATAGTCTACCTCAGTTATTTAGTTGTATTCTCTCCACAAATAAAATAAACATAGACTTCACTTCATAAAAGTCATCTAAATAAGTTAACTATGTCCTAATTAGCACAAACAACTGCGAAGCTCTTAGAGGAGGGACTTGGATGCAGTCATAAAAATCTCACTTTGTGTACAAATCTGGAGCACAAAATTAATGTAGCCGGCTCACAACTAAGTCAGGTGCTAGTGCTAAGAAAACCCAAAAAAAGCTGTACCTCTAGCCCACAAAATAGTTTCTTCCTTTCCTTTATGTCCCACTATTTCTACCTACCCTTTCTCCTTTCTCTCTTCACTAAACACACCTTGTGAACTTGTCTTTTCTCTGTTCTCTCCCAGGAGTTGCTACTTTCTAGGGTTTTCAGTAAGACACTTGGTTTGGGGGGGAGTAACAACTGTGCATCTGCCACAGGTGACACTGAAGTTTTCTCATGGGAACAATGGCAGAGGGTAGAGCCACAAGGAAAGGGGTTATGGCTCCGGTAATGTGGATTGGTCTTAAAAATATTTATTGGCTTGATGAGTTTGCTGAACACATTAAGGAGCTTTAATTTTAACAAGAATTGGTAATAGTAGCTGATAAGCCAATCTGACAACAAAAAAAGAGAGTAGTAATTTTTTTCATAATTTCCATTCCATACAACAAATCTTGTTTTAGAAAACGTCATGGCACAGGTTGGTGGGACCACTCCTCTGACCTCTCAGCAAAAGCATTAGACAGAATTCTGTGGCCAAACATTACTCCATCAGCAGAACAGGATAATGACCCAAACAGGTTCAAACCCTAAAGGCACTCTAAATGAAGACTCCCAATGATGGCTATTTCAGACCTGGATGTGAACATCATCCTCATGTGAAGGAAAGGCTCTAAGGCAGAACTTGTTGAAAATCTGACTCCACCCCTTACTATCTATCTGACTTTCTGACCTGGAGTTTCCTCATTTGTAGAACAAAGATGACAGCATAGTGCTTACCTCCCAGGGCTGCTGTGAGCATTAAATATATGAAAGCAGACAAACAGTAACTGTTCAGTTACAAACTGGTTAAAAGAATTTATATTTGTAAAGTACTTAGAACAGTGTTTGCTCAACAAAAATGAAGTTACTCTTTCTGTCCTTTCCCCCTGAGGAAGTCCTGGGTTGTCACAGTTCCCTAATCCCCATCACATCTTTGGGACTGTACTGCCACACACAAGCTAGATGACATCCCCGCAGCCTCAGGCTCTACGCGCACAAGGACAGACACAAACAACACAGAACTCAACATGATTTAACAAACTCAACCAGCAAAGCTAGGACAGATCTAACACTGAAGGTAATTTAACTAAATATTTAGAGTACCTCTGGAGTGTATAAGAAATATGCTAAAAGCATCCCTAAGTTTAGAGAGCTGCAAAATATTTTAACTGGAAAGAGAGGCAGAGAAAGAGTGAGGTATACGATAAACTTTCTTCCCCCTGCTTGCACTGTTTCTGGGATTTTCAAACTTATTTAAACCAATAGGACCAGTTCTTGTACAGAAGCCCACTGTGTACAAGTAAAGAAAAACAAAGAACAGGCTAGACCTGCTCTGGTGGAGACAGAACTAAGCACACAGGAGTTCCAGATGGGTCTCTGTGGAAGCCAGTGTTCCCCAAAATACACTAAATGTCACTTGAAGTAGCTGAGCAAAGGGGGAAAAAAAGCATGTAACAACATCAGGTGTTCTGGACCTTACTTTTCTGAAGGATTTCTACACCAATATCTAAATTCTACTTCCTGCATTAAAAAGATATAAGCAATCATAATGTAGGAACTTGGAGAAACATAAATAGAAAAGCTGAGTAAAAGTGGTCTCTGTAATTGCCTTAACACTCAGTATAACCAAAGGCATTTCTACTTGACATGCATTAGGAGAGTGGTTAAGAGCTCTGACTCCCACTCTATTATAGCTCTTGCACCCTGGACCTGTCAGTTTTCTCATCTGTAAAATAGGGATAGTAACTGTATCTACCTCATAGTATTATCGGGATGACATGAATAAACCACATTAAAAAACAGGAAAGGTGACTAGTACAATGTGTTAACTAATATTATAATTATGTTCTATCTTTTAAAACCATTTATTTCAAAATAATGTTTCTTGAAAATGCAACATCAGTACATAAAGTAAAAAGTAGTACCTCTCCTCCCAATCTCACATTCCTATCCCGAAGGAAACCACTTTTAAAATTTTCCTATGTAAACTTCCAGAGTTTTCATAAAAATATGGAATCGCTGCCCTGGCTGGTGTGGTTCAGTGGACTGAGTGTCAGCCTGCAAACCAAAGGGTCACTGGTTAGATTCCCAGTCAGGGCACATGCCTGGGTAGTGGGCCAGGTCCCCAGTAGGGGCCGCAGGAGAGGCAACCACAATGATGTTTCTCTCCCTCTCTTTCTGCTTCCCTTCCCCTCTCTCTAAAAATAAGTAAGAATTTAAAAAAATAAACTACTGCTTTGCATCTCATCATGATATATCATACTTTAACCATTATACAAATGGCAATGGTTAACCACCACCCAAATTATTGTTTCTAACGTTGTGATTGATATCAAGGCTTCAATGGAGGATAGTTTGGCAATATGTATTAAGAGCCTTAAAAAGTTAGATTTCCTTTAATCAATATCTCTCCCCAGAAATATCATTTATGGTAAAAAAACAAAACAAAACAGTACTGCAGAGAAAACTATGCACACATATTCAGTAAGAGGCTACATATCACCTTTATCTTTTGCTTCCATAGATGAACTCCACGTGCCCTTCTCACCTCACCTCATTCATTTCTGATTTACAGCTCAGAATTTCTTGATATTCTAACCCTATCTATCCTCACTAGTCCCTTTTCATTTGGAAAGGAAACAAGACAAGATATGAGGACTGTGCTGTTCAAGCAATACAAACTAGAGAAAAATCTCAGAGAGACTTCTCTTCCTAAAAAATCAAGCTTTAAAATTAAAAACTGCGGGCTCTATTATATTAAAAGCTTAGTTACAAATTGAAAATTGTTCTCTTATGACCAATTGTACATCTACACAACACATTAGACATTTTCTAGTTTAAGTTCTTCAGAACTGCTAAAAGATTCAGAGAAGCATGTTTCCATATTCTCTGATACAGCACATCGTGACGGCTGGCGCAGTTATCGTGCACAATCACGACTGTACGCTGCCTATACTCTCTCTAGTTTTACAATCACCAGGTCAACCCTCCTGCAAAAAGGGGAGTGGGAGAGCTAGGGGGTGAGGGAAAAGATGAAGAAGAGAACAGTACTATTTCTCATTTTTCAAGGCTCCATGTGTCAATCTGACCCTAACCAGGAGTGACACATTTCGTTATGTCTTATCCTCTTTCCTTAAAGCCTCTATTTTATCTCAAGGACCTGATGCTACAATTGAGACTACAGTCACAGACATTCTTATAAAAAACAAAAAGTTGGTCTTTTTGCGCAAGTAGGTACTCACACACTAATTAATTATATATTCAAAACAGTATTATAGCCCTGGCTGGTGTAGCTCAGTGGATTGAGTACAGGCTGCAAGTCAAAGGGTCGCTGGTTTGATTCCCAGTGAGGGCACACACCTGGGTTGCAGGCCAGCTCCTCAGTGGGGGCCACATGAGAGGCAACCACACATTGATACTTCTCTCTCTTTCTCCCTCCCTTCCCCTCTCTAAAAATAAATAAATAAAATCTAAAAAAAAAAAAAACAACAGTATTATAAGACAGTGATGTTTCATGTATCATAGTCTTAAAAGCCTTCTTGCAATATTGAGGAAGCAAGAACACATGGTTGAAGATGGTAAAAAAGGAAAAAAAGCTGTACTTCCTACATTAAACAAGAATTATACCGGTATCTTGATTTTCCTTATACTGCACCTGATTTTCATGACATAAATGTCCTATACAAATATTCTTAAGTAATTTAATAGTTTTCTTAAGAATAAAACATTGCAAATTGGAAAATATCCTTTTAACTTTGAAAGCAGTTCAGATATTTGTTCACTAATTTGTAATGAAAGTGAACAATTCCCCTAAAACAGTAAACTAAAAAAAATCAGAGAAAGGTTTCATTATTCCAAATATTTCAATAACTTACTATTAAAACTCTGCTTTGATCCCTGAACTAAAGATAAAATCCCAAGCCAGAGATAATTTGTACCATGAGTTCATCTCCTGTTTTTCTTAGTTGTGCAACTCTACCCAACAAAGAACTCCAACTTATCAGCAATTTGGATAGTACGTATTAGATGCCTGAATAAGTTGTTTTGCCCAGTGCCCCAAAATCACTTGAAGAAATCAATAAGGCTTGTTTTGCTCAGTTCAGTGTTGTATAATGAGCTAAAAAACAAACAGTAAAAGCCAAGAAGGGAGTAAATAAATGTGGCACTATCCAAAAGCTTTTCAGTAACTTAAAAGCTCACCCTACCCCCAGAATACTTCCTATGCAGCAGATTTCCCAAAGCAACATGTTGATTATCACACACAGGCTGAGAGTTCTTCCACTTTTTAAGAGCTAACATAAACGGAGCAGCAACTGCTTGGCAAACATCATCAAATACCTAATAGGTCTGTCAGACACGGGAGATAACAATCACATATAGCTCAACACCATTTTTGTTGTTGTTAAACAGTCGAAGGAAAATTACAATTCCTCTGCTTTCTGTGAAATCGTGTACACATGCTAACCAAACAGCTAACTTAAAGGTATCATAGACAAACACTGAGTACAATTTAAAAACAGGTACTACTAAAAAGAGACAGAAGGGTAGGCCACCTCTGTATATTACATTAGGTGGAATAACACACCCGGAGAATAAGAAACACACAATTCTGGGCCACTGAAAAGAAGTGTCCGGAAAGGGACACTAGACGGGATGAACGTGAAAACCTCAGCTCCAGGTCCTCACCAGGTGTCCACTTGGAGAACCGCACACTTGACTCTAGACCTGTTTCCTTCCTGGTAAATAACAGGTGACAGAAATCTCTAAAGTCTCTTCCCAACACTTTGTAAAGTAGAAGATTGTCTAAACACTGTGCTGCACACCTGAAACTGATACAAAATAATATTCAATGTAAACTGTAACTGAAAAATAAAATTTAAATAATAATAATAATAATAATAAAGAAATCTTATGCCATTTTAAAACCCCACGGTTCTAAAAGAGTATGCTAAACACAGGTAAATGATTTTAAAATGCAGATTAATCTGTATAGCAAAAAACACAGGCACAAATTAATCCTAATTTAGTGTGGGAAATGTTTTACGTTCTAGAACATAAGACACTTAGAAGTTTTAAAAAGTCAACATTTGAGGAATTTATCCATGAAAAGATGGAGCAGCAGCAATAAGCAATGAAAACATCTTAAAATAATTGAATTCTATCCCCATCTTGTGAGGGCAGGAACTCTCTTCCCTAAGATAATTTTGAGGCCATACTGCAACACCTTCCTTTTGAGAGACTGCAATGCCTTCGAATGTCATGTAAGCATCTAAACGACTTTTTAACAGTTTCATCTGGTCGTATGTGAACAGGCCCAACCACCTCTTTCGTGGAATTTACAGAAACATGAAGTAAAAACCTTTCCAAGGCTCTGAGCTTTAAAGCCATCTGGGACTAACCTTAAGACAAGATGTCTGAGCACCAGGATGTTATGAAAAGCAACTGTAGTTGGTCATAATTCAATACTGCCATTAACTTTCAACCGCCCCTGTGTATAAATGTTTTTAAACCCGTTTCTGAAAATTC
Organism: Macrotus californicus; assembly: GCA_007922815.1. Classification (NCBI taxonomy): domain Eukaryota; kingdom Metazoa; phylum Chordata; class Mammalia; order Chiroptera; family Phyllostomidae; genus Macrotus; species Macrotus californicus. Next base: position 14,361 of record VMDR010013997.1, on the reverse strand, counting down.
ATTGCCCCAGACTCCGTGATTTGTGCAATCTTGTATGGTTCAAGAGGGTGTTTGTTCATAAACAGGTTTACAGGGCACACAACCCCATCGTTAAAAAAAAAAAATCACTTGAGCAACTCTGAAACATCTAAAAAAAAAAAAGTGTCATAGCTCCCCCCCGCCACTCCCCGACGTTAAACAAGTAACCACTAAATTACCAAATGATTTTCCTAACCAGACTGTGGTAACAAAGGAGCGCAATCAGAGGTCTCGCGCTCCGCGCCGGGCCGACCCGGCAAGGCGGGTGGGGTCAGCCGCGCCAGGCTCCGCGCCGCCGCACACCTGACCGCGCGCCCGCCCCTCGGCCGCCCCCTCCCCTCGGCCTGCGGTCCGCGTCCATCCCCCGGCGTCCCTGCCGCACGTCCCCATCCCTGCCCACGTCCCCTTCCGCGCCCGCTCCGCCCACCCTCCCAGCGCTCCACGGCCCGCCCCTTCACGCCTCGACAGGCTCCACTCAGGGGCCCACCACAGGCGGGACCGGCTCGTCCCCCTCCTCTTCCCACCCAAAGCCCTCCGAAACCGTGAACATAAACAGCCCCCGCCCCAAGACCCCAAGAAGGAGGGGAAGACCGGTCCTGAGAAGACAGAAGCACCTCATCCTGACAGGTGACGGAAGCCGTCAGTCACCCGCACATCCTCAGCCTGGACCAATGGGCTGCCTTCGCCTCCCGGCCCACCCCCTACCCCGCGCGGAGCTGGCCGCGGCAGCAGGGGCAGCTCCTCCTCCCCCATCTCCTTCACCCATTCCGCCCGCCCAGCACTCACTGTTGAGGCCGGCTGGCGGGGGCAAAGTCTGCTCCCCTTCTTCGCAGTTGTTGTTGTTGTTGTTGTGCAGGGGCGGCGGCTGCTCCAACAAATGAGACGACATTGTCGGGAGGCTGGAAGAGCTCTGTCCGCAGCTGGACTGGCTCAGGTTCTGGGACAGCAACACAACAAGCCGAGTCCCCCGCCCCCTTTTCTGCTCCTGCGCAGTCCCTCCCCTGCCCCTGACGTCAGGGCCCGCCCCGGCCACGTGACGACAACACTGCCAGCGACGGGGCGGGTCTGGGGCGTTCCCGGGCTGACTACGGACGTGGAGACGCGGGAGTCACGCTGAGGCGCGCGCCAGGAATGAAGTCTTGCGTGTCATTGGTCCCGGCGGGGTGGAGGGCGGTATGCGCCGGACACTGGACGGAGGACTGGGAGAAGCGTGTAATGAGGAAGTCTAGGGTGCTCAGGTGTTGGCACCCGGGTCTCCCACACCTACGACATGGTGGTATCCGTCCGTGAGCATTTCCTTCTTAGTGTCCGTACGGACTCGCTTCTGCAATAGGTATGGTAGTGAGACAAAGGAAGCAAAGACTCCAGTGCCTCCCTGTCATGATCGTCAAATAAAGCTGGTAAAACATGAACAATATATGGCAGACCAGAATTTTGAGTTGTTAGAGAATTTCAGAAGTTTCGATTGCAAACGTAACAAACGATCGTTGTAAAAAAAATTTTGGAAAATTTCAGGAAAACGTAGAGAAGAAAATAATCACCGAGATCCCATCACCTAACTTACTTCTGGACCGACCTGGCCAGCCGGTTCCGGTGCGCGGTGACCCCAGAGGACGCACGTTCTCAACAGCCACCTGCTTACTTGCCTTCCGTGTCTTTGTCTCGTTTCCTTGGTCTGATTTTTGTGTGGCATATATTTCTCTCAGTTCGTCTCTTGTCTTTGTTTTACTCTGCAGACGTTTAAGACTTTCACGTAGTTAAATCTGCAGTATTATTTTTATATGACTTGGGAGTAGCCTCACACCAAGATTATGAATCTATTCCTTATAAATTTTTCTAATTTTCTTACAGGTTAATTTTTGGTTTTAGACCCTTAAGTCATGTGAAATTTATGTTTAATTTCAGCCTTTAGTCAACTGACCCAAAATATTGATTAATTTTTAAGTCACCCTTTCCAAACTGATGAAATGGGACCTTTCTTGCCTTCTAAATTCCAACAAAAAGGTGTCTATTCCAGGACCCTACAATAGCTTTGTTAGGTAAGTACTAGAGAAGGTGGCTGCTCATTTGTCCTTTTGAACATTTTCATGACTATTTAATTACTCTTCAGATGAACTTAAAAATTTACTTGTCCAAGATTGGCCCTGTGTTGGTAATTAAATCTAGGTGATGAATACATTATTCTTCCTATTTTTTAATATATTTCAAAAATTTCATACTAAAAAGTTTTTTTAGAAGATTGATTTGTCAAATCCCATTGCAATTCTTTTAATATTTTTGTCAGAAATGTATTTAATTAATAGGTTAATTGGCAGGGGTGGGTAAATGATATATTTACAAAGTTGTTTTCCCACTCAGACTATGATATCCCTCCTTATACTATTTTTCTTTAAAGAGTTGCTTCTTCAAAAATATCTGAAATACTTCTCAATCTTTTTTGAGTTTTGTATAATCTTATGCTCATTTTATTAAAAATTGTTAGAAAGTTTCCTTTTCTATGGTCTTAAGTAATGAAGTTGAAATTACATTTTTTAAGGATTTGGTTCCCCTAAAGAAACTGTTCCCCTAAAGGAAACACACAGACCTAGTGTTTTACAGAGGTTAACTCTTGTTTCTATAGGATGTTACCTTTATTTCTTATTTTGCGTTATTTGTCCTCTATTTTTTGTTGATTATAGTACCTAATGGTTTATCTATTTTATTGACAAATCTAATTGCTTCTTCCTAATGGTGTTATTCTTAGCTCTTTTCAACAGTTTACTTGAGACGTAATACACACACTATAAAATTAAACCGTTTAAAGTTCATAATGCAGCGTTGTTAGTATAGACTCATAGAACCATCACCACGATCTAATTTTAGAACACTTTGCCACCCAAAAAAGAAACCCTGAATTCATTAGCCATCACTCCTTATTTTTCCCTAACTTCTTACATTTGTGCTAATTTCATACTTTCTTTAATTATTTGGATATTTAAGAATTTCCCCCTGGTTAGAGGATGTTTTTGTACTATTTCTAGTTTGGAGATTCTTCTTAGGTTTTCTCTGAGGCCTGATATAGGGGTCCTTTTGGGGAATGTTCCAAGAATATTTGAAAAGAAGGTATATAGCTTTTATGTTCAGGATATCAACCTTGATGTATCTATTAGAACTATCATAATATTAATATCATTTTTATATTTTCCCCCTCTTTATGTGTGATGGATTCTAAGAGGTCAATTAATATCTTCTGTTTGTATTTCTTCTATCTCCTTTCATTATAGTTGGTGCTTCATTATTTGATGCATAGATATTCATAACTGTCTATCGCTGTTAAGTCATCATAACTTTGTCCTTTGCTGAATCTTGTCTGATATTAAAATCATGATGGTTTTGTTGTTGTTATTGTTGGTTTTTGTTTAGTGGCAACATTCTGATGTGCCTTTACCCACCCTTTTAATTTTTTGCCTTTCCGAATCACTTTCTACTAGATGTGTCACTTGATAACTGCAAAAAGTAAGTCTTTGCTTTTGGGTCTAATCAGAAATTTTTCTTTTAATAGAGTAGTTTAACACATTTGTTTCTATTGATAATATAAATGTATTTTTGTTATTTATGTAATTCTGTCCATTTAATATCTTAAAATATCTTTCACTGTGGGCCTATTTGCTTTACAACATATTTCATATTAAAACTTAGAAATTTTTATTTTGGCATTGTGACTTCCCTTTATAACTGTATGTTCATATAATTCCTTTAATCTCCACTTCTTTAGACAATTTCTTTTAATGCCCAGAAAGGAACAATAATGAAATTAGTATAATTCCTTTTCTTTCACCTTTCCTTCAACTACTCATTTTTTAGTTGATCATTCTCTCTCTTAATATTTACTTTTGGCCTGGCTGGTGTAGCTCAGTGGATTGAGCGCGGGCTGCGAACCAGAGGGTCGCCAGTTCGATTCCCAGTCAGGGCACATGCCTGGGTTGTGGGCCAGGTCCCCAGTGGGGTCCAAGTAAGAGGCAACCACACATTGATGTTTCTTTCCCTCTTTTTCTCCCTCCCTTCCCCTCTGTCTAAAAATAAATAAATAAAATCTTTTAAAAAAATATTTACTTTTATAGTTTTAGATAGAATTGTATATCTGTCACTTCATGTATCAACTTAATATATTTGATGAGTAGAAATAAAGTAGCATACTTGGCCCTATCTCTTACTTTTCTACCTTTTCCTCGCCACAAACAACTTTTGTTAATTATTCATTCAACATTATTAGAATTTATATATTATATGTATCCTATAACTATTGCCACAATCATGCTGTATAGTGAACCACCCCAACTCATTGGCTTAAATAAAAAGCATTAATTCTCTTACATCTGAAGGATAGTTAATGTAGACTTAGCTCAGATGGATTTGGTTTCCAGGTGAAAGGTGGTCCAACTCTGCTCTCATCAGTCATCCTCTTTGAACCATGGGTTGGCCAGGGATATTCCTCTCACGATGATGAAAGAAACTCAAGAAGAATGAGTAGGTGCAGCTCTGAACTATCACTTCCATGCACATTCTATTGGCCAAAGCAAGTCAAATAGCCAACTGCGAAGTCACTTTGCAGAAGGAATAGATTCTGGGAGTGTGAAGAACTAGGAACAATAGTATGATCAACAACAGTATGTTAGCATAATCCCCATATTTGTTTTAAGTCTCAGTTCTATAGTCATAGATTCACTGCTCATTATGGGTCCTATCGCCACAATTTATGCAATTATCTCTGGCTAGCTGAACTTTTCTACCTGAGAATAGCATTCCTAGGATAATGCATGATTGGATTTCTTACCTGAAACACCTTTTTTTGCACAATAATTGACATACAACAAAGCACATATTTATAAGTACATGATTTGACTACTTCGGACAGTGTGTGTGCACTATGAAACTACCACCACAATTATGATAGTTAACATATCCATCAGCCCCAGCATTTCCCCAGTTTCCTTCTTAATCTCTCCCTACTGCTCATACCCTCCTCCTTTTTCTCCCAGATGATCAATGATTTTTGATTTCATCATTGTGTGATGTGGAGCAGAGAAACCAGCCAAGACCATCTGGACTTCTGACCTGCAGAACTGTGACCTAACAAGTTTGTGTTATTTTAACCCTCTACGTTTGTGATGATTTGCTTGGAAGCAATCGAAAATGAATTTATTATATATCATGTGTTAATATATTTTAAATGAACAGATCAAAGTGATACATTGATTAGAAACAAGAAGTGAATGAGTGCAACTTTTGAACTAATGCCTCTTACTATGTATCTCTTCCTTTCCATTCCAGTATTAACTAACATATTACACATTTTATTGTCATTGTCCAGAATTTCCACTAAACTATGTAGTCATTCACTTGTCTGGGAAGTTTGATTTTCTTTAAGAATAAGGCTTTATATTTAGGTGTCTAACTATAAAAGAAAGATACAGTAAAAACTGTGTAAATATGGGAGAATGCAGCACTGATTGAAAAGGTGTATAAAAAGATTTCTAAACAGAATAACTCAACATGGATACAGCTACTTAAGTATTATGTTGCAAAAATTACTCTACAGTGTATAATTCCATCACTATATATAATAGTGGTAGAAATATTAATTCATTAAAGCTATGATATTTTAATTAAGTCACTAGAAAAGGAAGTAAAATTTAAAAAGAGAATCAAAAGCAGAGTTCGGCAGACTTGGTGAGATGAAGAGACAGAGGTCTGAGTCCAGGGAGGTAAGATGACTGGAATTTGTGAAACAGGGTTCTGGAGAGAAGGGACCAATGCATGAAAAAGAAATCTGCATATCGATCCCTGTTATTCTCTGCTTAATAGTAAGCCATGCAAGCATAGAGTGAAACTCTAAAAGCAAAAAATACTTGGGGAACTGTAAGATGAACAATTTCCAGGGATGGAAATCACTCAGGAGTGGAATGTATTTAAGTTATGTTAAGAAAGAAAGACTTCTCACTGAATTCCCCAGGAGAGACTCCGGAAAAGTCATGACTTTGTAGTGTAGATCTAAACTACCTCTACAGTAAAAGATATGCAAGACTAGTGATGTCCAATACAGTTGCTGTTAGCCATGTCTAGCTGTTGAGTACTTGATATGTGTCTAGTGTGGCTGAGGAACTGGGTGAGTATAGCAGCCATTTGTATATTGCAGAGGAAAAGATGTGCAAACTTGAAGACAAAGCAATAGAATACATTTAAAAGGAAGTACAAAGAGAAAAATGGTGAAAAAATGAACAGACCCTCAGTGACCTATGGGGATGTTATCAAAAAGTCAAACATACATATAATTGGAATTCTAGGAAGAGAGGGAGGGACAGAGGAAACCATTAAAGAAATAATTCCTTTGAAGAAAAATTTCTCAAATTGATGAAAACCAGGATCCCATGCTTACAAAAGACTCAAAAAAAAAACCCAAGCAGGAAAAACATGAAGAAAATCATACTAAGGCACATTGTACTCAAATGGCAAAACACAAACAAGACAATGATCAAGAGAAAAATTTTAAAGCAGCAACAAAAAAAAACCCAACAATTTATAGACAAAGATAAGAATACAGCAGACTTCCTCTTATTGCAAACTATGGAAGGCAGAAAATACTGGTATCTTTTTCAAGTGCTAAAAGTATAAAAGTCACCTTAAAATTTGTGTATCCAGTGAACATTTCCTTCAAAGAATACATACAAAATATCACATCATCATTAAAAATGCCAACAGGATAACAGGTCCTGTTTAGTGCTAGAGACTATGCTACACACTTTAAATATATTACCTCAATTGAGCTTCCTTACAACCTTATGAGTTAAGTATCACTATTAGCATCATTTACTAATGAGGAATCTAAAGCTTAGATACATTGAGTAGCTTGGGCAAGGTTACAGAAGACTGATAAAAAAGCTAGAATGTATGTATGTATTAAGTCATTCAGTAAAATATTCTTTGAGCATTTATTAAGTGCCAGTCATGTTCTGGGGTCCACACCACTGCAGTTGAGAGATCAGACAGGGCCTTTTTGTGGCTTGCTCTCGCGTTGGGGACACAGATCATTTTGCAGTGAATGACTGACACAACTTTAGCCAGGAACAAGTGCCATGAAGAAAATAGAAGGCCTGGGGGTTGGTGATCAAGACTCACTTTGGGGGACTAGCTTCAGTCTGGAGAAAGCTCTGAGATGTAGACATTTGAACTAAGACTTAAAGGAGACACCTTGTAACAACAGAAATTTGGCATGCTCAGAGATCACAGAGTGCACCCACACAAACCTATGTGGTCTGGCCTCTTGCTCCTGGGCTACATGCCTGTACATGTTACTGTCATGGCTACTCTAGGCAACTGTAACACAGTATTTGTGTATTTAAACAGAAAGGTACAGTATGGTTACGGTATAAAAGATAAAAAATGGCGCACCTGTGTAGGCTACTTGTCAGGTGATGGAACGTGCAGGTCTGGGAGTGGCTCTGGGGAGTCCATGAGTGAGCAGTGAGTGAATGTGAAGGCCTAGGACATGACTGTGGACTTTGTAAAAACTGTCCACAAGTGCTTCCACTGCCTCTTTCTCTCCATAAATGGACCATCAAAGCTGTTGATGCTGCTCCATGAACAGGGTTGTGGATCGATTAGAAATATTGAGGAGAAACTGGGTGAGCCAGGTGTAGATCACAGTTAACAGTGATGGGAGGGAGGGAGTGAAAGGCAGCCCAAGGATCAGTAGTAAGAAGCCGTCAAGGTGCGGAGATGAAACATGGCATAGTTGTGACAATGCGGTTTTGGCTATTGAACGTTGGAGCTGTGGTAAGGCTAATGGACTTTGTGTTATTCGTAAGAAAAGGGGGGTGACGTGTACAGGATGTAGAACTCAGGCCTCAATAGTCTGATGCTGGAAATGTTTTTGGTTCCATTGATACTATCTGGCACAAAGGGCTCTCTCTGATATTGAACTGACAAAAATAAAACTTATCTATGCTTTACATCATTACGTACCTGAAAATATTTCCAAAGTACAGGGACAGGCCCCACACGACCACAGAAAGCTTTTACTTTGTGGCAGTTGCACTTAATACCTATTAGATAGATCCTGTGGACCTGTGTCCTTGCACAGGATCTTAGGTTGTCAAGAATGAATCTACAACCATGTGTTCTGAAGACCATCAAACTAGATCTGGGTGGGAGGCAGGGCTCTAGTGCCCTCTGGATGTATCACGCTGCAGGGACAGGGGACAGGCTCCTCTGTGAACCAGGTCAGTGGTGACAGACTGGCATGCAGTCTGCGCACTCAAAATTGAGGTGCTGTGAGGGCTCTACTTCCAAGCCCCGCAGATACTGCTTCCATCAAAGAAAAATATTCTCCTGAACCACATCTTTCCACTTCTTACAGGAAATTCAACTCCATTATAATTTTATGGGACCACTGTCATATGCACAGTCCTTCACGGACTGAAGTGTCATTATGTGGCACATGACTATATTTATCATTATTTTGGAAGGTTTTGCAATTGAAGCAGAAAAGTGAAATAAGAGTTACATTATTGAAAAATAAAATTTTTTGGAGACAAAAAGGAATCAACTGACATACTAACTACAATGACTAAATGCTTTAATGGCTAAATTTAAAATATCGTGAAATGAATAGCTCTCATGTAATCATTAATAGAAATGAAAATACAGTGAAAAAATAAAATGATTCATAATAAAAGCATTAAATGTAAAAAGTTAGCATAAAATACCTTTTTTCATTTTAGGTTGGAGGACTTCTGGTCTTAATTTTTGGTTTGACCACCAAACCAACAGTCTGTGGTATTTGGTTATAGTAGTCTGACCAGACTAAGACAAAGTTTAGAAAACAATGGTCCTAGCCCTGGGCGGGTAGCCCAGTTGGTTAGAATGTCGTCTGGATTCACCAGAGTTCCAGGTTTGATCTCTGGTCAGGGCGCATACGAAAATTAACCAATGAATGCATGAATAAGTGGAACCCCCTCCCCTTCCCTCTCTCTTTCTAAAACCAACCAATAAAATAAAGAATGCTCCTAAATCTGACAGATGAAATGGACAATTTACTTGAAAGACTGTCAGGAAGAAATAGATAATCTACACTATCCTATATCTACTGAAAAAATTGAATTGAGATAAAAATTTTCCAATAGAGGCCCAAATGGCATAACTGGTGAATTCTACCTACTAAGGAAGAAATTATATGAATTCTACCCACATTCTTTCATAATATAGAAGAGAAACTCATTTTGAAGTATTATACTGTTCAGACAATGACATTAAAAGATAAACTACAGATCATATCCTTCGTGAACACTGATGCAAAATACTCAACAACAAAATACTAGTGAAAGAATCCCAGCAATATTCTAGGAATGCCCAAATGGCATAACTGGTGAACTCTACCTACTAAGGAAGAAGTTATATGAATTCTACCCACATTCTTTCATAATATAGGAGAGAAACTCATTTTGAGGTATTATACTGATCAGACAATGACATTAAAAGATAAACTACAGATCATATCCTTCGTGAACACTGATGCAAAATACTCAACAACAAAATACTAGTGAAAGAATCCCAGCAATATTCTAGGAATGCCCAAATGGCATAACTGGTGAATTCTACCTACTAAGGAAGAAATTATATGAATTCTACCCACATTCTTTCATAATATAGAAGAGAAACTCATTTTGAGGTATTATACTGATCAGACAATGACATTAAAAGATAAACTACAGATCATATCCTTCGTGAACACTAATGCAAAATACTCAACAAGAAAATACTAGTGAAAGAATCCCAGCAATATTCTAGGAATGCAATGTAATTCACCATATCGACATTATAAAGAAAAACATGATCATTTCAGCAGATGCAGAAAAAAAATCTGACAAAATCCAACATCCATTCATCATTAACATAGAAAACTAGGAATAAAAGAATTTCTTCATCTTGACAAAGGCCATCTACAAAAATCCTTGAATAAATACACTTAATGGTAAACTGCTGAATGTTGTGCCCTAATATTGGTGACAAGGGAGGGATGTGTCTGAGCTCACAACTCCTTTCCCCAACATTGGAAGCTCCAACAAAAGGAGCAGGACAAGAAAAAGAAAGAAAAGGCACTGGAAAGGGAAATTGGAAAGACTGGAAAGAAATAAAGCACTTATTGTAGCAATAATCTGCAAATAACATGACTAAGCAGAAAAATTTTTTAAAAACCTAATAAGTGAATTTGGTAAGGTGTCAGGATACAAAGTCAATATTCAAAAACCAATTGTATTTGTAGTTATTATAAATGAACTGGAAATTGAAAATTTAAAGTAACACACAATAGCACACACAAACTTTGAGGTACTAATATGTGCAAGATCTGTACACTAAAGAAAAACACTGACAGAAGAAATTACAGACCTATATCAACGAAGCAATATGCTACAGTCCTAGGTTGCAGGACAAATAAAGATGTCCACTCTCCCTGAACTGGCTTATGGATTGGATGCAATAATCACAAAATCCAAACTGTGTTCTGGTAACAGGCTGATCCTAAAACGTCTGTGGAAAGGCAAAGGAACTGAAATATCAAGACAGTTTTGAAAAAAACAAAGTTGGATAACTCACTGTCGTAATCGAGACAATGCAGTATGGGCGAGAGCAGACATAAACTAATGGAAGGGTTCAGAGAGACTAGCGCTGTTAATGTCAACTGATTTTTTGACAAAGGTGCAATGAAAATGATGCATATGTAATATTATATGTACCATATATAAAAACGTATTCAAAGGGATCACACCTAAATGTAAAGATCGAAAACTATTAAACTTCTGCTGCTACTTTAAGTTGGATGGACTCCTTGGATGTGACACCAGAAGTGCAAGTGGGTAAAGTGGACTCTTGGTGAAAATTAAATTGAAAATTAAATTAAATTAAATTGAAATTTTCTGCTCTCCAAAAAGCTGTTAAGAGAATGGCTAAGCCTCAGACTGGGAGAAAACATGTGTAAAGCACAGGTCCATTATACATATGAACATCTGGTTAGAATATGAACAAAACAAATTGGGTTACCATGTTTTACTTTTTCAATAGGCAAGGATAAAACATGGGATTTTGTCCATTAGTGAGCATGAATATACGATTAATACCACATACCTTAAGTCCACACTTACGTTGTCGATAGGTTCTTGGAACCAAGGATAAACAATGTGTAACAAAGCCAGTTTTACCGGAGGCTAATTGATAAAAACAAGAGCAAAGTTCCTATGGCATCTCATCAACCTCATAATGAAAATGACAAAGACCTGCTGCACTTGTGATGGGACTTCCATTTTTTGAAGGGGAATCCGACAATATTATCTCTAGGAATGTATCCTAAAGATCTTACATATCATGGCTGGCATGTATATTCACTGTTCCAATAATACCTACTTGCAAAAACGAAAAGAAAAACCACTCTTAACAGGGACTGATTAAATACTGGATCATCCACAAATGTTAGGCTATGAAGACAGGAAAATCTTGCTTAAAGAAAATATTTGATATAGGAAACTGCTTAAGATACCATGTGGAAAAATATGACGTTATATACAGTTCCATTTTCTCAACAAAAAATAAATTTTTTCCCACAATAGAAGAAATACATACAAATATGAATGGGGGCTTTCTCTGAGATTACTGGTGGGTTACTTCATTTCTTGAACATGTATTCAGACCACAGTAGTTTTAAAAGGAATTTAGATATTAGTTAAATTAGCATAAATGTGCAACATGAAATTTCTGGTCTCTTCATAAGGAGCAAGCTAGCATGCCATGTGAGGATCTGATTTTGCAATGGGGTAGGCAGACTGAGTAACCTGGCTGAAAGCGCAGCTCAGAACTCCCTTCTATTAAAGTAAAACAGCCATCATAGTAGACATTTGGGTTCTCCCTCCATTACTGGGCCCTGGAGTTCTCTCTCCAGGGTCATGTTGAAGAGTGGTTTTATTTGGGCATAAATGTTTTGGGGTTTTCATTTATTTAGATCTCAATTTTGTTATTAATTATGCAGCTCTTCCAGTCAAGAAAACCGGGTAAATGCTGTTGAAGACTTAGCTGTCGCCCCCTGGTGGGAGAGTCCTCAAATAACTTGTTGCTGTTCACATGTTCATGAAAATTTGCCTAGTACATTAAAGACACATACTTGATTTTCCCGTTTGGCCAGTTTAGTTTTGTTCACCAAATGCCTTTTGGAAGAAACTAATCTTGACAGTGCCTTCTGTTTGTTAGGGACTGTGTTAGGAGAACCTTTTTTATACTATTACTGAAAGCCTATAAAGTGTTTAAGTCTTTAAATTGTAGGTTATAAAGTCTACTACCCAATGAATTATGTCAAGCAGAAAAAAACTCAACTTATCATTCCACCCTCGGCATCTGAGAACACCCCAAGGCTGTAAATTCACTGAGCATTCGAATAATACTAAATTGAGTTATGATGTTTGGCCACATAAACATAACTGCAGAATGAAGCAGGGTCAGTTTCCAAAGCTTTTGGGGTGCTGGGGGGAGGGTGAGTAAAATACCACTTTAACAATGGTGAAATGCCACAACTAAATCAAGGATCAGAACAGATACCTGACAGTCTGCTCTTAAATACTGAAGGAAAATGACTTGATTCTGGATCACCTAGCATACACTTTTCTTTTTCAGGGCGGGGCAGGGGAAGCTTGGTTTTGTTCTTTCTGAAGTGCACCTTACTATCTCCACTTGGATTAATATGTGGCAGAAAAAAACCACACTGAAGCAGTGTTCCCTAAGCACGTAATGGGTTATATTTCACTAAAAATATTTATCAGTACTGCTTTAGCTTTCACATAGAACTTTACAAGTAATATAAACACATTACTCATATACATACTGTTACACACTGAAAGAACCTGTTTTTATTTCTAGCTTTCTTTAGAAAGAATGGCAACCAGAAAAATCCTTACTTAATAGGAAAGGAAAAAATGTGTATCTTTTATTACAGGACTAACAGCTTCACAGAAGCTTAAGATCCACTAGTTATATAAGTATGCATTGATACAGAGACTTGTAACTATTGCCCAGCCACTAAATAAAGATCAAAGGAGATTAACAGAATGACTTTTTCATACTGCAATTTTTAAAAAAAGGTTAAGAAAGAAGGGGTAGAATATGCATGTTTGTAGGTGTCAAGACAATAGAATACAAGCAACTTGACAAGACTTTATTCTAAGTATAATTTTTATTAATAAACAGATTAATCATGACCATAAGTGGCTGGGCTTAGTTTGCTACACCAAAGAAATTAAAAACTGATACTTGAGAATAGTTACAATTTATAATAGCATTCCTTTATAGAGGCATTTTAATTTTAGCAATGTTTCTCTTAAATATAGAAAACTAAACTTTAGTGTCATGAGTGAGAATCATTATAGCTACTGCTGAATTAAAAAAGAATTTCCAAGAGCTGTTTTGGTGATGTTGCCTCAAGACCCACACCTCAACTTTAGGGAAACAATCTCCCAAAGAAATCAGAGGCAGTGCCTGATCAGAGACAGAGTATCGGTGTTTGATGCTTGTGGCAGAACAGCCCACTTCCAAGTGTGAAGAATAAACAACACAAATTACGAATGCACCCAAGATCCCCAAATAAATTAGTAGAAGTGCCATTATTTTAAGAATTATCAGACATATAATCAATGTGTTTAAATACAAATTCCAATTTGTTAATTCCAAAAGGTACAGTAATTTTATTACATAAAATTTCTCCTGTGTGCTAAAAATGTTAACTTACAAGACAATATTTGTGTAAGTGTAGAGGGAGTTATGGTCAAATTGTTTCATCATTTTTCATTGATGAGAATAGAACAGTAGGTAGTGGACATATATGGAAGCACTCAGAGTCCTCTAAAATTCAAGGCTGTTATATTACTGCTCAAGCAAAGCATACTACCATTCTTTAATAATATAAATGCCTACTCAATTTATCTTTTAAAAATAAAGTCCATTTGTTCTCCATTAAAGCTTCTGCAAGACTGACAAAGGTACATTCTACCTATATAAAATAAGGGTACTCTTCTTTGGATAAGGTATCACCACATAGGGAAATGTAGTCTTACACAGATTACTAAATTTTATTTGAGGCAGCTGTTGGGAGTCCATTAAGCACTTTTCAAACACTGTTATCTTTCAAGTTTGTCTTTAATAGCTTTGGAAAACCAAAAATAGAGAAAACCATCTGTGGCAAAGTACATTTCATTTAGATTTGGTAGCAATAAAATACAAAAAAAATATTTAGTGCAGTGTCAATTTTATCTATGTATATCACTTGAGGAT
>VMDR010013996.1:8606-24261 GCA_007922815.1 Macrotus californicus | reverse complement strand
ATAGAAAAGGGGGAGAGGAAGCTTCATAAGGGACAGGGGTAATGTTTTCTTAAGCCTTCAGAGATAAGTGGATAGATGTTTCCAGATGGAGGAGAAAAGAAGGGATGAGCCTAGAGAGAAACGGAATGCTCACAGTATTGTGGTGTAGATGTAGTCTGAGCTGATGGAAGTCAGAGATGGGTAGAACAATGGAGAAAGGTAAAAGATGAAATTAGAAAGGTAGGTGGAAGCTGGATAACAGACATTTTTCTTACCCATTCTGATTTTAATGAGTGTTTCTCAAAATGATCAGAAGATTATCTGCATGCTAAACCCAACAAGGTCAGGGAGGAGACTGTTAAAATGCAGAGTCTGGGCCATGCTGCAGACCTCTGGAATCCATCATCGTAGGGACTGGTTCTTGAATCTATGAGCAGATGTTCCATTTGACCCTCAACCCATACCAGGGGATCCATTTTTACACCAAAGTTTTAGAACGTCTACAAGGCAACAAAACTGACTCATTATATATCTATATTCTTGGGAAAAGATTCAGGAAAACAAAGTATTAAAATGTTAAGAATAAAAGGCTTGGAAAAAATAAGACTTAAAGGTAATATATAACTATTCTTGAGAAAATTGGTTTGAACTTTGGTTAAGTTTAAAAAATAACTCTGAAATGGTGGTTCTTATGTATAAAAAATTACTAAGAGATGCTATTAAATCTCCTTGAAGGAAAGGCATGAAACCCCATACTTTTAAGGGAGCATCTTGCATATTTGATTGTCATACTCCAGTACAAGGAGTTCATGAAGTTCAGAGCTAAGTGGTTCCCAGCTGTGAAGTTCTGCCAATATCAGGGACAGAGGCAACAATCCAGGACCATATTTGTTTCTGAGCAGTATTTTTTGGTAGAGGTATTTGGCTACTTTTTTTAATTAGGTGAATTTCATTGGAAAAAAAATGTACATATTAACATTCATATCATGATTGAAAAACTCATGCTGTCCTGCTAGTATAGGGCCTGATCTGTATGGTGTATGTTGAAAAGTATATTAATTATATAACTATATGTTAATCAATAATCATTTAGAAGTGCTACCTTTTTGGTTGTTTTTTTTTCTCCCATGGTAATAGCTGTTATCCTGGGCCTGTCAGTCTGTGTAGAAAGTTATACAACCATCCAAAGATGTAAGAAGAGAAAGAGGGACTAGAGAGGTGTTTTACATTTGACTAAAGTGCGAGAATAAACCCTGGTCTGGAAGAAGGTGGGTCTCAGATTACAGCAATGAGTATCAGTTCTGGATTGAACCCCCTAATTGTTTTACATATCATTCTACTTTTCTAGATTACCAGAATCTTTTGTATTTTTTTGAGAACTTTGTTGCTTAGAAGCCAAGAAATGATAGGGAACCTTGCTTTTTCTCCCTATGTATCTGTTTATGCAGATAACTGAAGTAACTGTTTTGGCAGACTGTTACACTGTCACATTCCAGAAGCAGTTGACCAGTAGGATGACTGTTCCTGCCATTAACTGAGAAAATTAGATCTGGCATTTGGGCATGATGACCTAAAGACCTTTTTTTTGTTGTTTGTTTGTTTGTTCTTACCTGTGATGTGTAGCTCTATCGTTACACCTACAGAGGCAAATGTAACCTTGGGTGGTTAAGGAAGATGTGCCAGGCAAATTATTTACCTCAAGGCCTAGCTTTTTACCTTAATAAAAGTGAGACAGAGAACAGTAATAGCCACATGGTTTTGATGTCAGAGATCTGCAGAATAAATTATACAATACTTTATTCTCATAGGTAAATGTTAAAATTATGAGCAAGGTATTGCTGTTAGATGTTTTGAAACCAACCATATGTTTTACAATCTGGGGAATATTGGACAATATTCTTAACCTCTGTGGTTTCGCTTTTGATTTATAAATTATATAGTAATGTCACTTGGACCATAGGACAACTGCATGTAGTAAGTAGTAATTATTAATATACTAAGATACATTGTGGGCCTAGTATGTTCCAGGCACTGTGCTAAGGATTTTAAATGCCTTATGCCGTCTGTTTACCAGTCATCCTAGGGAGAAGACACTGTCATCTCCATTAAAAATATTAGGAAAATGAGGTTCTGAGAAATTAAGTAACTTTCTGGAGGTTACAGAATTAGTGGTTGGTATATGGTAGTGCTTCCAGGAAGGCTGCCTTGATATTCTCCCTCAGTGTGATGAGCTCTGTCATTCCTGATATGACACTGCAATGTAAAAACATTTAGTTGTATGTCTCCCAATTAGTTTGTAAGCTCCATAAAGACGGGAAATGCATCTGAATGTTCATTTTTCCCCTGCTTCTTTGCACAATGAGCACATAATGTATGTTTAATAGCTTCTTTGCCATTCTTTTTTTTGCCATTGTAATAAGTTATCACACCGAACAATCCTAATAAATGATTCTGGTCTATCATTCATTTATTCACTTGTTTCTACCTGAAAGCACCTGACTTTGTTTTAAATATTGTATTTCAAAGTGCGTCAAGATTTGGGACCAAAGATCAAGTAATTTTTTTTTCCAGCTAGCAAATTTCTTTGTAATTTGCTTTAAATTTTCTGGTACATTAAGTAGATTTCTTTTATAAGGTTTATGATATGAAAACATACAGAATTTCTTTCAAAAGAACTGAATGATTCAAATTAGCTACTTGTTTTAAAAAGAGATTTGAAAGCAAGGGCCACAGTGGCATGGTTAGTTCTGTTTGCCCTCATGCAGGAAGGTTATGATATGTTAAAAAGTTAATTATATTTAGGTGTGAAATTTTGCTTTTTAATTAAGTATCCTAAATTATTAATGCCCAATAATAGTAACTTTATAAAACCTTGCACATGTTTTAATTAGGTTTAATTACAACTGCATACGACAAATCATCCAAATAGAGTTGTCTCTCTCTCACCTAGGTCTGTATGTAGTTCAGGGTCAGTATAGTAAGCCCAAGGACTCAGACCCCTTCTGACCTGCTCTACTTAATAGGGGGCTACTATTCTCAAGTTCATTTTTTGGTCCGAGATGACTGCTAATTCACTACTTTACCATTTCCCACAGATGAAGAAGAAAGGAGGTTAGAGGATAAAACAGTGTTATGATTAGCTGTCTTTAAAGAGATATTCCAGGAATATCTGTTTCCCCACTTCAACAGTTTCTGACATATGAGGAATCTGGGAAAAAGAAATACTGGGGAGAGTTAGGCATGGGTTTGCATTTCTTGCCCATGTATGACCACCATTAAATGGAACATGAATTGAATTCTGAGTAACAATAGTTACTGTGTGACCTTGGGCAAGTTTTCTCTTTTAATCTCTCTGAGTCCCTTTTTTTTTCATCTATAAAGTGATATTGATATTCATGCTTACTTTATTGCATTGTTATTTAAATTAAATATGTTAATGTGTGCTGCACACTTAGCACAGAACCCAGAATGGAGAAATACTAAATAAATGGGTAGCTATTTTTTTCATTATCTTGTCTCTTCCAGTAAAAGATAGTCTTTTGCATGATGTAGGTGCTCTCTTGTTCTCTTTCAGCGTGTTGCTCCAGTTGAGCCATTGACCATGCAGCAGTTAACAACTAGCTAAGGACCTGCCCTGCCAGAGGTTCCTTTCTTCTGTCACTGGGAGTCCTAGAATGGCTTACAGATAGGTGATCCCTGAACATACAGAAGGGAATGGCCATAACAGAAAAGCGAAGTAGTAGTTCTCATATTTAATTTATGGAAGAATGACATGGGTAGCAGATGGAGATTCCTGGGCTCTGCCTCCACAGTTATGAAACTCACATCAGAGATAGGAATCTGTATCTTATTCTTAGATGATTCTGATGCACCTGACACATGGATCACACTTTGAAAGATGCTAGTCTAGGAAATGGATGGAGGGAAGCCCTATGAGCTGCGCGGAGAGCTTTCTAGGACTTGATATTAGTTTTGATCCTTTCCTAAGAAACCTCTTGGCTTATTCCATGTAGCTATTTTAGTCTAGCCTAGTCTGGATAATTCTTAATTTTGAGGGTTTGTTGTGATTTTTCACTGTAGGATATTTAGCAACATCCCTGGTGTCTCCCCACAGTTGATTGTAGCAACCTCCTTCCCCCAGTAGTGATAATCAAATGTCCTCAGACATTGCCCAATATATTCTGGGATGGAGAGACAGAATTGCCCTTGATGAGAGCCATAGGTCTGGTTGAAATCTTGACCTTGTACTTAGAACAGACTGTCTGTAATGAAGGCACTTCCCTCTTCCCTCTGGAAGGGAGAAGAATCGCAGGTTCAGTGATTCCAATGTCTTGTACCAAATGCCCACTCCAAGCCTGGAGTCAGGGTGTGTTTGAGAGCTTTCCTAGAGCAAGACTCCAGAGAGCCCATCACAGTCATCCTCTGGCCATAATCTTAATATTCTTGTTAAAGGTCTTTAACCACCATTCTTAGTTACCCCAAATCTTCCTGCCTTTGGGACACAGTTATTTTTACTCTCAAAGGCAATTAAGGCTTTGGTAAGAATATTGTTTAAAGCTTTAGACAAGGTGAAATGACTTCAATGTCTTGCTTTTTACAAATGAGGGTATTGAGGTTAAAACAATTCAATTGTTTTCATAGCACTTTAAAAAAATAAATCCTTTGCACGTATCATTGTATATTAGCTTAGCTATTGTAATATCTCTTTGTATATTAATCTTTTTGATGAGATAACAAATATATACATTTTTTAAAAATAAATTAAACAGTAATAATTTATATTTAAAAAATAATATTAAGAAATGCAGCAGGCTGATGGTGTCCTTGAGGTTCAAATTACTTATGCAGGTGTTTTTAAGGTGATATTTAGCTCTGTGATACTGAAATTAATGTAGGTGAGCCCTTGAAATCAAGCCAGTTATGGGTAGAAATAGAACATTTCATACCTTAGTATTAATGTTTTGAAGAGAAAATCAGAGAGCTGTAATGCAGTCCAGCTATAAAAGAGATTACTTTCTTTCAAAGATATAGCTGTAGCGTATTTGAAGAATTTCCCTTGGCATTTTTTAGCGTATCAGGTAAAGAAATAATGAGGCGGTGGCCTTTACATCTCATTATAAATATGGAGCTGATTTAACTTTGTCAAAGGCTAGATTCATAGGGACTCCAAGATAGGGATTGTGCCTTGAGGAAACTTTCATCTTAATATCAAGCATGATTTTTAGTAGGGGCAGGTTCTGTACCAGACTCTCTCTGGCCCTTTAATGTTAACCATTCTCCACTGGTTAAAAGTTGTCATTTCCTTGGAAGTTCATGAAGCACTTTTTTGTTTTTCAAAGAAGTTTTCAAATTTCATGGATTTGAGGCTTTCTTTCAAAGGAGCCACTAATATTTTTCTACGACTTTTGGCAATACTGTTATGCATTTTCAGTCTTTTGAGGATACTCGGGCCTTTAATCTGTGGTTTTAAAATTTCTTGTACAGCTCAACCTCTTTTGTAAAGAAACAGACAGTATGGTGCCCATCTATAGAGGTTCTTTGTTGGACCAAAGAAATAATATTTCCAGTTTTAGACTGAACGGAACCCTCTGGTGCTTTTGCTACATTTTCCCTAAAAGTACAGTCACTCTTGGAGAAATAGACTGTGAGGTTCCAAACCAGGCCAAGTCCTGGCAGACACCTCTGTGGAGAAGTATCCTAGCTTCTCAGGGGAACTACCTTAAATGCCCCCCATTTTTTATTTTATTTAAAAGCAGTCAGAGATAAGCATATAGATATAAATACCCTGTACCAGGGAACAGAAGTTATGCATTTAAATCCCTGGTAATTGTCTTATTAGGTAACAAGTTTCTTCTCCTTAAGCCAGTTTCTTCTCCTATTAAAGAGTGAGGATAAATTGACATATCATAGTTTTTGTGTGAGGATTATGTGATGTAATATTTAGGAAAGATATAATTGCTTGGGATGCTCAATACGTATTGAGTTTGGAAAACATCCCAAGTACATTAACCCAATAAAGAGAAGTACTAATCCACTTTTACCAAGAGGCCAGTTTTACAAGTCTGTTGAGGAGGCAGCCTAAACTAGGAATTTATCACATAACTGACATACATGGGGGACATGTACATATAGTCCCATGTGGCTAATGCAGAGAACATGCCAGTAAATAACTAGGAAGTACTTGTTCATCAATAGCCAGAAGTCTAATACTGAAGACAAGATGTTGGCATACAAATCCTTTGAAGAGAAAGCAGCAAATAAGCAACTAATTATTTGATTCTAGCAGCACTGAGCTGGAATCACCAGGGACAGCTACATGGATGAGCTGGCTACTTATATCACAAGAATAGTTTATCTTCATTTTTGGTTGACCTTCTATATCTCTTTTTGGGCTGCACTCCATAGACAGTTTTTAGGTCTCTGATAGAAGGTTCCCATGTTTTATGTCTTTTGAGAATCGTACTTCTTGACCATTCTTCATAAATGGGAAAAATGAGATTGTAGCTAGACCTCCCCACCCATACTTCATCCCTAGTCCTGCCCACTGTCAGGTGTAAGAAAAAGCTTACCTCCTCTTGGAAGTAACTTGTTCTTGTTTTGCTAGGGCTTATGGGGCCCTCACATTACCCCATCATCTATTGGAATACCTTTCCCTGTGTAGAGCTTTTTGGGCCTGAATTTCCAAGGTGACCCAATAATTTATGATGAAGATTGTAAAAGAACTTCCAAAGGTACCCAGAAGTAATGCAGTAATATTTTATAGTGGCATACTTATTTAAAATTTAAACAGTGTTTTAAATATGCCTTCTCACTGGGATCTCAGAATATTTGATAAAATATATTGGTATTACTAACCTCAATTTACAGTCTAACTGGCATAGCCAAGATTAGAGTCACTTACTCTAATGGATAATCTTGTGCTTTGTGCAATATAAGGATGTTGCTGAGCTCTGTCCTCCATAGACTAGTAATTGAACATATTCTGACACATTCTAATATATATATGTACTATATATGCATGCATGCACACACACACATATATGGTTTTTAAAAACTATATCAATCAACCTCACATTATATCATGGTGCCCACTGTATGGCAGACTAAAAGGCAATGTACAAATTTAGAATTAATACTTTTCATAATGTTTGGTTAAATAAGAAGTGATATATATGGTAGCTAGAAAAAAGAATTAGATGTAATTTAATAAGTTTTTTTTAACACGTAGATGACATTTTTAGTTGCTGACAAGAAAATGTGTAAGTAGAAGATAATGTCACTGCTACTTGCCTAGTTCATATCTCATGTGAATCATGATTACAAGATTGGAAATTAGTGTTACATTTTTTCCTTTGTTGCCATAAAGGAAATTCATCTCCTACTGCTTAGTCACATGACTGAATCATGTGAACAGTTAATATGCACCATAATTTATGCTTAGCTCCAGGTAAATGGCACCAATAGCCAGAAATAAGGAGTTTAGAGCAGTCCTGGATGGTGTGGTTCAGTGGATTGAATGCTGACCTGTGAACCAAAGTGTCACCAGTTTGATTCCCAGTCAGGGCACATGCCTGGGTTGCAGGTTGGGTCCTAAGTTAGGGTAAGTTGAGAGGCAATCACATATCAGTGTTTCTCTTCTTCTTTTTCTCCCTCTTTTCCCCTCTCTCTAAAAATAAATACATAAAATCTTAAAAAGAAGAGTATAGAGCAGACAAAGCCCACAGTAAAATCCTCCTGGTCAGGAAAGATAGTGTCAAAATGAATTAATGGTAGTACAAATTTTGTGAACCCAAGTTTACAAGAAAGTTAACTTTTCTCTATTTCAGTTTCCTCATATACAATAAAGGGATGGTAGTATTGTACCCTACATATCATTTGAAAATTAAAGATCTTTATTAAGGCACCAGCACTTACCTAGCAAACACAGCTCAGTGTCTCATAGATGCTGATATTGTTAATAGGGGAAATGTCTCTAAAGAAAGCTCGTAATTTTATACAATGAAAGAAAGCAACAAAAACATAAAATGGTGGCTATTTTCTGAGCAAAGCCTAATCCTGAAGCTCTACTACTGAGGGCACAATGAGAAGAAGAGGCCATAAGATTTGGCTAAAGTTTACTTTCTCTATTATGTCCCTAAATTTCACATTCCTGTCAATATTATACCTTTCAGTAATCTTCCACAGAAGAATGAAGTTAGAAGTCATGAGGGCATTGGGTATAGGGCATTATGACCTATTTTTGTGTCTTTGGGCAATCCTGTCACCTTTTATTTCCTCAGCTATAAAGTTGCAATTATTTAGTAATGTTTAGCAAATATTTATGAAAGACCTGTATGCTGGACCCTGTTTTAGGTCTTCAAGATATAACAGTGGATGGAGGGAAATAAATAAGTCAAGAAAATATTAGATTGGATGGTTATGAGTTTGTAAAAGAAATATTAAAACAAAGAGGACATAAGGGTAGGAAAGGAGTTGCAATTTGAAAAGTGAAGTTTTTACTAAGATGCTGCTATTTGGTTAAAGACTTGATGAAGGTGAGGAACCAGACCTACAGGTATCTGGGGGAAGAGGATTCTAGGCAGAGATAAAAACACAAAGGTCCTGAAGTGTGGGCATGACTGGTCTGTCTGAGTAGTAGCCAAGGGACTAGTATTTAGGAGTGGAGTTAACAAGGAAGAAATTAGAACTATTGGGAAACAGAGTGTAAGACCTTGAAGGACATTTTGAAAGCTTTGATTTCAGACTGAGATGGGGATCCAATAGACAATATTAAGAAAAGTGACATTATGTGAGTTTACTTAACAGGATCATTGTGACTCTTGTTTAAAAATAGACTAAAGAGGGTAAACGGTGGAAGAAAGGTATCAAGCTAGGAGAAAATATTGCACAATCCTGATGAGAGATTTTGATGTCTTGGCCTTGGTGGTAACATTGGAGAAGGTGAGAGGAGGTCAAATAGTGGATGTATTTCAAAGATGTTGTTGGCAGGATTTGAGGGCAGATTGGGTGCTGGGTCAGAGAACAAGGTGTAACATAAGATTTTGAGATTTTAACCTAAAGAGTTGGAAGAGTTTTGTTGCCAATAATGAAATAGGAAGACCATAGGAGGAACAGATTTTGGGTAGAGGTGTGGTGTTAATCATAGAGCTTTTGCCTGTCTCCAGAATATTAAGAAGAGTCAGTAAGAAACCTCTGCAGAAGCTCAGATCATTTTCTGTTTGTCAAAAGGTCTTATTTGTGAAAGTAACAACTTGTGCAAGAACCTGAAGTGTTCTTGATGGAAGTTAAAGACTTAATGCTTACAACCCATTGAGTTTTCTTCTGAACTAAAGATAGCAAATCTCCACCTGAATGTGTGACAGTACACACACTGACCATGTGAGCATTTGGAAGTATTTGAATATGAGATAAAACTGGTAGAAAGTATACATTTTACAATGGGAAAAGCAGTGAACAGGAAGAAAGAAAAAAAATTGGAGGGTATTATTCTATGTCTGCTAAAAAATGTTTAAAAGTTGGTAGAAAAATGTGATCAATTATAAAAAGCTATGGATCAATTGCCCAAATTTAAAACTAATTTAATTAAAATTACTGGTTTTAAACTATACATTATATTGAAGACCTCTTATGAATCCTTGAATAATGACATTCCTTTCTTGTTGCAATGCTCATTTCTGTAATGAAAGAAGAGTTGAAATTTGGTTAGTGAATTATTTTGTTACACATGTTTCTATCATTTCACTTCAATTTTCTGCATTATTTTTAAAAGATCATTCTTTATGAATTATGTGAGGAGAAAATTATAATTATTAAGGGGAAATGATGTTAATGTACTACTCTTAATCAAAGCATAGCCTTTGTGGAGGTAGGACATATGGGATGGTGAATAGGTTTTCATTTTGATTGCTAACTTTCCTCAGTCACTAGTGATTGCCTGGGCTATGTTTTGAGAATTGTGAGGCCATTTCTAGGATCAGTAGAACAAAGTTCTGTTATTGGCTGAGCATGCCTGCTAAAGATACTGATGGAGAAATGACAGCGACTGGGCACACGTCGACCATCCTTGTTTATTAGCTCTGGAAGAGGCTTGGAGCATTAACAAGTATGGCTTGTGTTAATATTGTCCACTGTGGGTTTTTTGCACCTGTTCCTTGCTTTCTCTCCCTGGTCTTTCTAGGTGATAGCCCAGGCAATGTCCTTCCTCATATTTTTACTTTTAGTCATCTTGGATTTTTTTCTTTAGAATTTTTCTCAAAACCTGCCTTTGCTAACTTATTTGGTTAATAAATGTGAGCACTGTACAGTCAAATGGCATATAATTGGTATACTCATGATCTGGAAAGCTGGTTGGATGAGGCTTTTTGAAACCTCTAAGGAACATGTAGATTCAGTACCTCAAGTCTCTTGGTGGATTGAATGATGACACAGGGCAACCTTAGCTGGAGATGGCAGGTGCTCAGTTCAAGACTAAGATGAAAAATAGCCCATCTTATAGAAAAATAGATTTAAGATCTTATGCAGAAGGCTAAGGAACCCAAGTGTGTGTGTTTTCGTGGAGACAAAGCACAGGGCTTGGGAGGTCGATCTTCAGTGTTAGAGGAGGCCTTCTAGGCCAGAAGGGGCTCCATTTTTGAGGCAGTTGGGGCTCTCAACTGAATTCTGACAACAGTGTAAGATTTTAGGGAATTAAAGTTTTAAACTTTTCAGGTAGCATCATTTTCTTGTTAGTAACAAATATCTAGAAATAATATCTTAACCCAAATGAACAGCTTGTATTTTTGGAATTAGGCCCTGCAATTGGTTGGGTAAAATATTTTATACTATTTCTTTTTATTCCTCTTAAATTAGACCTTTAAACCTCCTTTTCCCTGGCTAAATTTTCTTCCCTATATCTCCTATTAGAACTCTCTTGATTTTCTACTATTAGTCTTCCTCCAGCCCTGTAAGCCCTAAATGTTCTTAGATGTTTCGGGTGTCACACTTTTTACACAAAACCATTGTTTTCTTATGCTGAATCCCTCCTTTCCTTCAGTAAAGAATATAGTAGAACTAGAAAAGATACAGATGTTTTTCATGCTTTTCTATTCCCCTTGTAAACTTCTTTATGCCTGTACCCCTAAAATGTTAAAACCATAATATTCAGGCACTGAGAACAAGCCAAGGTGCTCAGTAGGTTCAGTAAGAAGAGGGTTAGAGAGAACTCAAAACACTGGGTGGGGGTGCGACTTGAAGGAGAAAGTAAAAGGGAGCAGTTGGAAATTGTGAAATATAATTTTGAAAACATTTTTTTTGACTGAAGTGGTGATTTGAGGAAAGATAAATCACAGTAATGATAAAAAGCTAAGATTTACTAAGGGCCAACAGTTTGCCATGCACTCAGCTTTAAGGACATTATCACATTTACTACCTAAAGACTAAATAGATGTTTTTTTTTTCATTTTTATTTTAAAGATTAAACATTTGAGGTAGAGCTAGATTAAGTAACTCTCTCAGGATCACAGAGCCGGTGATCAGTCCAGTCAGGGTTTGAACTATGGCTTGGAGTCCAGAGCCCAGGTTTTCATTCACTATAAGAAAGGAAATGATAGAAAGGCAAGGATCTACAGGGAGAACAGTAGGCAGAACATAAAATGTGACAATATCTTACCTGAGGGAAGAAAATAAAAAAGCCCTGGAAGGAAGGGGTGAAGAAGAAGGAACTAGGATCCTCAGCAGAGGTAGCAAACAGTCCCTGGGTGAAGGGGTGTCTTCTGGTCTTCTCTACTCTTCCATCCTGGACCCAGGTAGCAACAGAGGCTTCCACCAGCTTTTTCAACATACCTGTTGAGGAGAGGGGCATGGCTGGATGGGAGTTGACTTTCCCCAACATATGAATAATGCCATACAACACAATTCCTTGTGGTGGAATGTGAAGAGAAGTGAAAGGATGGAGAATAATAAGCCAGGGATCTCAGATTATGCTTACTTTGTAGGCACAGTCCTCCACCAACCAGCACCCAAAGATGTGGTCCTTGACTCCCATGCTTTGTTCTTTGCTCTGTGGTTGCACTTTGCATGCTGCAGCATAGGTGCTATTTTGTAAGCTGTTAAATAGCCTTCATCACTTATCAGCACATTCCTGCAAAATTGAGTTCCATTAGTGATTCATTCGTCCATTTTATGAAGACATTTCTCTTGGTTTCTTGGACAAAGGCTTGTCCTCGATTTGTCTTCCAGTTATGCTGATACTGCTCAGGGAGGGAAAATAGAGAGATCAAAGGTGCTTATCTTCCGTTAGCTGCCTCTCCTATAGTGAAGGCAAAAAGAGGCTTGAGCCTTTTGAAAATTTTCTACAAGGTATGAACCTTGGATGGTGGTGACAGAAAGATTGTCTTCTTACCCAGGGATATTTCCCAATTATGGTTAGAACTCCTGTTGGATTTAGTTGTCATGGTTCTGTTGTCATATGGGAACAAACCAGAGAGGAGATCCTTAAGTGTGGAAAAATAACTTAGGGAGAAGAAACAGAGAAAAAGGAGGGAACTTCCTGAATAAATACCTGTTCGTAACTCTCCAAGGGCCAACCCATCTCAATATTCCTACTTCTCCCTGGAATTCCAGGTTTAGCCAGAATGCTTTGTTTGGGTTGAGCAAAAACTGTTCTGCCTTTAATGGTGAAAAAAAATGGCTCTTAGCCATATTTAGGAAATTTGTTGACTGTAATTGAACCTTCATGGGAGCCCCCAAGGTTTACTTACCTATAATTGAAAAAATGCAAATAAAGACAGTTAATCAGTGGACTGGCTGAGGATGAACTGCTACCTACCTACCTAAATGAATTAAGAATGAAGACAAAAATATATCCAGTTGGGAAAGTTACCCAGGGGCCAGTTGGTAAATTTCTCAGCAACTAGGGGAGGTTTTTTCTTAGCCTGACTGACTGAGATTGCAGTGCTTTTCTGCCAAGGCCTTTGCCAACTTTACCTGGAGCCCTTGCAGACAGTCTTCCTAACAATGGGCCTTCAGCGCTGGCAGAGTGCCAGCTGCCTCCCTGTCATCACTCAAGGAAGCACTGCCCAAGAAATAGCAGATCTCTTGTCCTCCTTTCTGTAATGATTCAGCCACTACCTAAAGTTGTAGAACATTTGCTTTTCAAGGTCCCATAATCAGATGGGAATGCCCCTGGGATTAATTCAGTTCTATAGGAGTTACCCCACAGTATTTTAGCTAGCAATTATAAGGATTGGTAAATGTTCTAATGTTAATAGACTTAATACAGCTTTTTTTCTTTTTAGTAATAATAACAGCACACCTCTGATAGTCATTTGTCACTTCAGACACCATACTTATTAATATATTCAGCTAATTTTTATCCTGATTTAAAATTACCCCCCAGTGGTTTGCACGATGTTAATGCTTATGTTTTCTGCTTAATGATTTTATTCATGAGCAACTATATTGTCGGTAATAAGTGTACAAAAGAGTATATGCAGCATTGAAATAAAAATATTTGCCAGTAATCTAATCAGTAGTAACAAAAACAAAAGGTATTAAACAAATTAGTTAAATATAGAAGTAGAGGTAAAATATTTAGGTAACATACCAAGTTGCTTTTGACAACTCTGTCAAAAGTGATCTCTTGGAGGATGGAGGTAAGAAGTTTTATCATCCTCGCCACCCAGCAGACTCTGAGGGAGCAAAGTGCCATGATTGATTAGTAATGTCTGCCATGGCAACCACAGGGGTGAGTGGCAAATTGTTGCCTTTGTTCACCACTGTCACTATCTTAACAGGAAGGAATACACTTTTGTGAACTCACTTCATTGTTGATGTTTGATGAGGAAGAGAGAGTGCACCAGAACACTGAAGTGAGGACTTGCAACAAAGGAATTGTCTTTTTTGCAAGTGTGTAAACATCCATAAAGTGGGAAAAGATGCAATTAGGCTGAACCTTTTCACTGTGTCTTTGTTTGCCTGAGCTATTTATTACTCTGCACTTGCTAGAGTTTTGAAAGAGTGTTATTGATATAGACTCTGGAAAAAGTAGGCAGATATTTCAAGGTACTTCAAATATATCAGAGTTCCTAAGGAGATCAAATATTTCTTCAAAGCCTGATGGATTTTTTAAACATGAAATGTTCTTCGTGTCAGATAATAGGCACCACTGCTCTGGGTTTCTAACCTCCCATTCATTAACAGCAAAGCTGACTTATTGCAAAGTCTTTTTTTTTTTCATGCAATTTATGACTCATTTTGAGTAGATAACTGATTAAATATAAATAAATGACCAGTGGAAAAAGATTCCAGTTTTCTCAAGGTGTTTGCTTTCAATTGATTGTCAGTTCTCCCATCACAACCTCCTTCCCCCAAAACACTACCCCAGGCCTGAATAGGTACAGCATAGTTCTGTTAAAATGCTTCATGTTGGACCATCGTCCTGTACATGGAAAGGTCGTGGGTCTTATCGCTGGTCAGGGCGCATGCCTAGATTGTGGGTTCAATCCCCAGGTTGGTGGGAGAGCCTATGAGAGGCAACCAATCGATCTCACTCTCTCTCCCTCTCTCTCCCTCTCTCTCTCCCCCCCCTCCTGCCCCTCTTCTTGTCTCTGTAAAAGCAATGAAAAATATGTTCTAGGGTTAGGATAAAAAAATACTTCATGTTCTTGTTAAATACTAAATTATTCCCATTAAAAGATCTTGCAGGTGGCTAAAATGGACTCTATCCATATTTGCAGAACAGTTTTAGCATTCTCAAAATCAGTAGCACTATCAGCTCTGACATGAGAAAATTAAAATAAAATAGCGTAGGCCTAAATGGGACTCGATTCGCTCTCCTAGGAACTTCTAAGCTTTTTTTGAGATAATCAAGGCAAACTTCTCAGTTTTATTATATTTCAAAATAACCTTCAAATGGATTTGGTTACTTTTATTCTATTCACCTTAGCCAGTAGCCTCATGGCACTTGCATTATTTTAAATCCAAGGACAGATTGCTTTGTGCTTGAGATTTCCATGAACTGCCATTTGTGGTTTATTATTTTTTGGTAATAGATAATAAGCCTTTTGAAAATAGATTCATTTCAAGGTTGTATTTCTATCTCTACATGCATATTTTAAATGGATTAATGTAGAACTCAGTGTAATTTTTAATCCTCTTCTATAATTATATGTCTGGCCCTCTTCTAAGCCATTTACTATGTTATATGTAATTAATCCAATGCATTTCCCTCTACCTCTTTTACATTACTTTGCAAGTTTGACTATGCTGGGATTTTTTTTTATGTGTGTGTTTTTAAAACTGGCTGTTAAATCTAAACTGCATTTGTTTTATTGCTGGTTGGCCCCAGGAAGTTCACTGTTATTATCAAGAGTGATGGCTAATTAACAGACTAGGAAGTAGCCCTGGCTGTCAAAGGAATGCTTGAGGAATTTCTTGATGATGTTATATCTTTGATTATTAAAAGAATATCGATTTTTATATTGAAATTATAATGCTGAAACAACTTTTACTACATTTAGTGGACTTTTTGATCTAAGAAAAGAATGGATTTAATATTTCTTTCAGCATTCTGTTATGTCTCTGTAAAAATGCTAAACAATATGAAGGGAAGAAGAAATTAGAATTGACATAAATTATATGCCAGTAGTAGGCAGAACACTGTTATTGAAACGGGGGGGGGGGGGAAACCAATATAAGC
>VMDR010013995.1:0-24172 GCA_007922815.1 Macrotus californicus | reverse complement strand
CTTTGCTGGATAGAGTAATCTTGGATGTAGGTCCTTGCCTTTCATGACTTCAAATACTACTTTCCAGCCCCTTCTTGCCTGCAAGGTTTCTTTTGAGAAATCAAGTGATGGTCTTATGGGAGCTCTTTTGTAGGTAACTGTCTCCTTTTCTCTTGCTGCTTTTAAGATTCTCTCATCTTTAATCTTGGGTAATGTAGTTATGATGTACCTTGGTGTGTGCTTCCTTGGGTCCAACTTCTTTGGGACTCTCTGAGCTTCCTGGACTTCCTGGAAGTCTATTTCCTTTGCCAAATTGAAGAAGTTCTCCTTCATTATTTTTTTCAAATACGTTTTTAATTCCTTTCTCTTCCTCTTCCCCTTCTGGCACCCCTATGATTGTGGCTAGAGAAACTCCCAGTCTCACAGGAGAGTTCATTGGAGAGACCCACAAGGTCCTAGAATGTACACAAACACACCTACTGGGGAATCAGCACCAGAAGGGACCAATTTGCTTGTGGGTAACAGGGGAAGTGACTGAAAGTCTGTCGAGAGCTGAGCGAGCTCATTGTTTGCTCTCTGACCCCTCCCCCACATCCAGTGCCACAAGGCAGTGATGTGGGTTGACCTGCCCTGGCCAATACCTAAGGCTTCGCCCCTTACAACATTACAGGTGTGCTCAGACAAAGAAGTAGGGCCCAAATGAAAGAACAAAGCAAAACTCCAAAAATAGAACTAAGCGATGAAGAGATAGCCAACCTATCAGATGCAGAGTTCAAAACACTGGTAATCAGGATGCTCACAGAAATGTTTGAGTATGGTCACAAAATAGAGGATAAAGTGAAGGCTATGCAAAGTGAAAGAAAGAAAAATATACATGGAACTGACAGTGAAGCAAATATACCAGTTTTAATCTAATGTACACACATTCACCCATTTGCAAATGAAAGAATTTCCCTGGGCCTCAGTGTCATTGTGCTGTACATACTCCCCCAGGCCACCAAGGGCGGGGAATTACTCTTCTGCTTCCTGACTCAGGGCCATGGAGAACTCCTAATCTCTCTGAGCCTCCTGTCCTTCCTTGTTGCTTAAATGAAATTGGAGTCAGTCTCACTTCAATGCTTGACAAAACTGCCTCACCTATGACAAAATATAATCTGTGATATTAAAAATCATCTCGATGACATCCTGACAGAGAGAATTTCAAAAGTAAAATTCTTTTACAGATTTCTTCTTTGTCCTTTTGGTTATTTGCAACCTTGGACTTTTGAATGAGCCACATAGATTTTTGTCTTGTATTTTAATAAGCATACTCTGAGGTCTTCCCCCCTCACACTTTTTCCCACCTCTATTTTTTGGTCATGCTTAATGTTCCTATGGGACATTGCTCATCTTTCTCCACATCATCATGCTGGGGTGGGAGGCACGTTTCAGAGTTTCAGAGGGGATGCATTTTGAAAGATCTTTTTCCCCAAAGCCTAACACCAGAGGTTCTGGTGTTCCAATGGGTCCACTGTCCCTCAACTGTCCATTGGTCTCAGCTAAGAATTACTGTTACTTAAAAACCACAAAATACTAACATGTCAAGAAGGATTAGAAAGTCTATGTCTTTAGATCTTTTTGTCCTCCAGGAACTTAAATTATTTCTATGCATTGCTGTGATGAAATAAGAAATAGTTTTTAAATTTTACGATTTATAATCTTTTAACTATTTTTAAGATTGATTATGAATTAGAGGCTTTGTTATAAATGAATCCTTTCCATTCATGTAGTTTAGAAAGACTTTCAGGAGGCCAAGAAATAAAATTTGCTCATTTTCCTGTGAGCGCTTATAAACATGGACTCAGGTTTGCTTTGATCATAATTAGGGAGAGGTGTCTGAGGAATGTCTATTTCTGTACTTCTTTGTATACTCTTGTTCTGGCTTAGTTGAAAGACAAAATTTCAGACTTCATTTCTGGAAGAAAAGGATTGTCACATTGCAAAGAGCCTTAGAGTTAACTCAATTTCACAAGTGGGGAGGCTGAGCCTCCAAAGGCCTCACCTAGGTCACATAACACTGTAACCAGTGCTCCGTCCTCCAGACTCCTGGGCCTCTGTTCTGTGCCACCACTTTCCAGGCATGGAAAAAGTGGCCTGGGAAGGAATAGGAGTGCCACTTTCATTGTGACTTCAGATAATTCTCTGCTGTAGGCTACCTTCCTTTTGTACAGGAAGGTGGAGTGAGTAAGCAGAGTTATCTCTGCATTTCAGAAGCTTATAAAAAGTTTGGGGTCAAGTATAGTTATAAAAATGGATTAACATTTGGACACTTTCTTATGCAAACCTTTCCTGTTTTCGCAGCCCTCGCCTGCTGACAGTGGCAGAAAAGATAGGTTTGCTTTGTGGCGGTGTTGTTACAGCCAGCAAAAGGTCTTATGCCTCCAGAGTGCACAGACTAGATCTGTGCTTGGCATTTTTCACTGCCAGCAAACCCAGCAAAACAGCAAACTGTGCTTGGGAGATGTCACTTGAAAGAGAAAAGGCACAATGGGTTTCATTTTTTCCATCAAAATTTCTTGGAAATGAAAGACGAGTTTTTAGAGGCAGAAACTCTGTTTGTTTTGTGGAGCTGTGGAGCTGCTTTGTGTAAAGTCACACAAAGCATATGGCTTGGTACTTTTTGGACATTTGGTCATTTTTTTTTTTCTTTTTTCTTTTTAAAGCCCTTTACTTTTCAGTCATCACTCCCCAGCCCCAACCTACCATGCTTCACTCTAAACAAGTGCACAGCAGAGTGAGGTGGTGGAAAAGGAGGGCCAACAGGCAGGATGAAGAATGAGGTTCCAGGGGGTGGAGCAGAAGAAGGAGGCTCTGAGGCAGCGGCTGAGGACGTCACACACACCTACAGTCAGAGAGGCGACGGCAAGCAGCCGCAGCACCCCAGCAGCCCTGCGGAGGCAGGGGAATTCTGACATGTCTGCTTTATACAAGAGAACAGGCTGAACTGAAGAACTGGTGCAGGCAGGGGATGGGCCTGTGTAGGGGCCAAAATTCCATGATACAGCGCTGAGTCAAATGCTCACATCCATGTGACTTTCTTTTCACCTAGAACACAAGGTGCTCTTTTCATTAGCTTGTTTTTGTACATTTAAATGTCATTTAATGCAGAAGAAAATGGCCTTGCTGAAGGGTTTTTAAATATTTTCTTCAGTGTGTTCTATGAAGTATGTTGTATTAAGCAATGAGATGGACAATTGTTTGTAATTACTAGTTAGGCACAATTGTATAGGAAGAAACAAAAACTTACTTAACAGATACACATGTCTGAGCAATTTTTACATAAAGTAAAATACCCTTTATTTTGGTTTACCTCACAATGATAATATCTGGGTAGTTAGAGAGATTTGTTATAAAGTGAAAATAGAACATTAAGGTAGACACAAAAAATTAAAACAAATAATGGATAGTTTTATAGAAATTGTAGCCCAATATTCCATGGACTAGAAGCACTGACATCATTTGGGAACTTGTTAAAATTGCAGGCCCTACCCGAGACTCACTGAATAGGATTCTGTATTTTAACAAGGTCCCAGACAGTTCATATGCACATGAAAACTTGAGAAGCACTTGTTTAAATGGCCAAATGAATCAAAGAAATGCTGAAATGATGAAATTACTTTGTCTTTTTTAATAAGAGAATTTTATCATGACTCAATTGTAACTGGATTATGTCCCTGAGGTCGGTGAACTGTGCACAGATACAGTGTAAGGAAGTGAGAGGCAGTCCCTCTGGGAGTTGGGGTAGTGATGACTTGGGGTGGGAATTATCTGGAAAGCTTTTCATATCATGATAAACAATCACAGTATCGAGTAAATGGATTGTGGACAGGTGGCTAGTAGTGCTAAACTAATTGCAGACTAAAATGGAGCAGCCCCAAAGTGCAGTGGGTTCAGTTGATGAAGAGTTGATAATTCAGGGGGATCATAGAATTAATGTGAGGTTTAGAGTGGATGAAGTCAGTCTAACTCACTCTTCATGTCTTCAAAACCCAGAAAGAGGTGAGTTCAGAATATGGCCAAATAGAGCTAAAATCATCACACAGTTGCCTAATTACGAACTATGAAAGCTTTGCTGCATGTTTATGAGATAAGAATAAACAATGTTTGCATTCAGACCAACAGATACTATTGTTTAGCTTTGAGATTCAAAGTTGAGTCTAAAGTCCATGCTGTAAAAGTCTGTGGTAGATAATTAGTATAGAGGCCAAATTGCTTATTCCGGAGCTAGAATTTTGAGGTAGAATCTATTACATTAGAAGTTGACATAATAAAGCCTGTGTAAATCTCAGGGTTTATACAAAAACAAAACAAACAAACAGAAAAAACCCCACCAAACCAAAAATCAGAATGGCAAGGTTATGGGGATCTCAGGAGTAGAGGGGAGTTAAGAGCTCTTCCTGGGATGGGACAGGAGAGGTGAGACCAAGAACCAACGGGGAGAGGGGAGCAAGGACTTGTAGAACTAGAAGCACAGGTTCGGCACTCATAGCAATTAGCCCTTCAGTTCTTCTGAGACTGTCATGGAGGAAGCCTCAGAAGAGCCCTATATTAAAAACGAAGCAGGGAAAGAGATTGGAGAGGTAGCTCCAATCTGTTATTGGGGTGGGGGGGCAGTGGAGAGGAGAGGGAGGGAAGGAGTGAGGAGAGAGAGAGAAAGAGAGACAGGAGAGAGAAGAGAAAGGGGGGAGAGAGAGAGAGAGAGAGAGAAAGAGAGAGAGAGAGAGAGAATGGATGAGCATAGATACAGGTATCTAATTTCCAAAGCTGAGTCCTTTTTGACACTTGAGGGTGTGGAGAATATGTAAGGAGTCTCTGTGAGCCCACCATTAGAATGGAAAGGAGCTGACAACTCAGTCTCTGCCATGGTGTGTGGTGGGGAGGCTTCTTAGAAGGGCCTGAGGGAGGAAGCCAAGCCTCAGAAAATGAGCAACAAGGGAAAATTGTGTGGAGAAGTCAGCTGCCCCAAGTTTTACCCATAAGCAATTACCAGCCACTACCCCCGCTGAAAGAGCAGTGCATATGTGTGGAGGGCTTATCAACAGTACCAACCAGTTGCAGCAGTAAACAGAGGTGGATGTCCCTCTTCTTAAAACACCTTCCCCGCTGGAAGGAAGGAAATGAGGAAGTAAAGTTTGAGCAGAAAATGAAAATTCCACCGTTTCCATGGACCTGGCCCAAAAGCAAAGTTAATTTTGATTATAGAGACATAAATAAATTTTAATTTTTTTACCAGTGACTTTTGTTATTATAAATCTTGAGACTGATACAAATGTATGTGTGGGATATGAAATTTATTAAGACCCTGTATTAGTATGAGTTCTTCAGAAAAAAACCAATAGAATACGTCAATAGAATGTATGTGTGTGTGTGTGTGTGTGTGTGTGTATCGAGAGCAACAAAGAAGTAGATTGAAATTGATGTTCTTATAGGAATTGGCTCACAAAGTTATTTTACGGAAGCCAAGAAATCCCACAACTTGTTATCTGCAGTCTGGAGAACCAGGAAGTCCAGTGGTATGATTTCTTTAGTCCAAAGCCCTGAACACATCTCAGGGCTAGAAAAAAAGGGACATCCCAGCTTAAGAAAAGAGAATCTGCCCTTCCTCTGCCTTTTTGTTCCATTTGGGATGAGGTCTGCTCATATCAGTGAGGGCAGATCTGTGTCCTCTTTCTGCTGAATCAGATGCCAGTCTCTTCAAGAAATAGCATATTATGCCATGTATAATGTGCACCTACATTTTTGGCCCAAACTTTCAGGGGGAAAAAAAATCTTTGTTTTAATTATTTATTTATATTTAGATACTTTTTTTGTATTATAAAAGAATTTTAGCATTTATTTCTGAACATATTATGGTACAAGAAATTTTATGTAACAAATAATTACAAAACACAAGAACAGATAAAAGATATTTCAGGTACTACCCACATATAATGCGCATCCTTATTTTTCCCTCAGAAATTTGTACAAAAACGTGCGCATTATACAGGGCAAAGGATGGTAACCTTGCAGACACTCCCAGAAATAATGCTTTATCAGCTATCTGGTCATCCCTGAGCCCAGTCAAGTTGATACACAAAATTAACCATCACGGGCCCCCAACACCATGCAGGTCTTTGATTTTCAAGCTGCATTCTGGCCATGGAGTTCATGGGATGATCACTATGAGCAGAGGTGGGATGCTGCTGCCCAATCTTTCTTTGTCCTGATCATTCAATCACCCTACCCTCTCATGCTGGAAAACCTCTAATCTTCTCTAACTTCTACTTTGTTTGAAGTTTAGGAGACTGTGGCTCATGTCCAGCAGCTCCTTGGTGTCAGAAGTATATCTGAGAGCGGTGTTTTTTCCCCCTTTCAGACAGGGTTCTCTTCACTTCATTCACTGTTCCATCCACTGGAGTTGGCACCCACTGGAAATGCCTAGTGTGAGAACCATTACTGAGGCTCTTTATCCTCACGCAGAGAACTCTAAAAGTTTCAATCTGTATTTCTTATTCTGATGGAGTCCCCTGACCTGGGGAGTGGCTGCTGGGTTGTCTTTCTCAGCTCAGGATCTAAGTTCTGGTTCTTTCAGAGATATAAGCTGATCTGGAAATTAACTTATTTTGTACTGCTCAGGATCTCCACCCCACAAACTGGACCCAATGACAATTCAAAAATAGTGCCCAGTGGCATTGAAGAGGTCACATCTAAAGAATTTAAATTTCTTTTATTGACTATGATTCATCATCCTTTGCTCCTTAAGACCTTAGGTCTCTGTAGCATCTGCAAAGACAATAGGTCTGTATTCTATGGTGACTAGAATGACTTAAGGTTAAAGCACAAATTGTAAAGGAATAAAAGGGATATGTGCAGGGAATGAGTAAAAGAAAGAGCAAGTGAAGTTGAAGTCACGGAAATTAATTTCACAGGAAGGTTGTTATTGCCCCCTTTAGCAGCTAAAATTCACATACAGGCACATCTTAAGTAATGTGTCGAGCTGTCCGAAAGATAATTTGAATCCTGTCAAGGCAAACAAGAATATGCTCACAAATTCAAGAGCAATATATGTGCAATTTGCACAACATCAATTTCTTTGGTTGTTTTGGATGGAGCCATCACCATCAATTAAGTTAGTGACTCTTTGATTCAAATTACTTTTTGACATGTAGTCAACTAAATGTCTCACACAAGCATTATTTTCTGCAGGGTTCCCCAGGCAGCCATATAGTAAATGCAAACAGGTGGGAAGACAGGGCAGACTACTGCAGAAACAGCCTCCTCCCACTGCAGGAGAGAGAATAACAACATGAAGAAATATGGAGGCATTTTTAGATAGCCTAAAATAAGGCTTCTGAAAAGAGAGATTTGCATGTTTATTACATTTTGCTACTAGTTGAGGATATCTCCACTTGAGGTTGGAGGTTGCCTCTTAATCCCACATTGGGTTGTTATAATCAGGTATCAAAGGTTAAGCAAGGGTAATGCTGCCTCTTGGACCACAGGGCAGCATGACCTGGCATGGACATGGATCTGGTAGGAGTGATGATAGCGAATAGTGATATTATTGACAGAGTCACTGAAACAAAGCTTCGTGGAGTCAACATGTTTTTGCAGCATGGAAGTTAGAAAGCTTTCTTTTAGCGAATAAAGATATTTAATGTTTGATAAAGAAATGCACAAAATGGGAGATTGGCCTCTAGCATAATTTTCCTTATCATGCTCAACATCAGCATTACAATCCAGGCCAATGTTATGCACATTCCAGATAGACCTGGTTGAGGATTCTAAAAGACAGAGAAAGTCCCCAGATATTAGGACTTAGTCCCATATTCAGCTGCGTTCATATCGAGAACAAGGACAGAGACTCCATATCTTTTGTTCATAGCACTATCCCTGGAGCCTTTAAAGTATCTGGCACATGGTAGGTGAGGAAGTATATAACACAACATAACTCTGTGGATAAGTGTATGTATGAATGAATCAAAGAATGAATTAACTGTACATCTGGTGATCAGCACCAAGGAAACCTAAATTCTGGTCATGGCTTTGCATTAACCGGCTATATGACTTTCAAAATCACTTCAAGTTCTATGGGGCTCTGTCGTATCTCTCTATAAATGGGATGATGACACAAATCTTGACCACATTGGGCCCCCGAGAAGATAACACGCTAGAATCCAGGTGAAAATAGCTTGACAGTCTGGGAACACTGAACAAAGTAAATTGCTGGTTTTGTTTTATCATCACTTTCCACAGACATTGGTTCTTAAATAAGAGCATTTCTAAAGGCAGGAAGCAGCACAAATCTCCTAGCTGCCTACACCACAGTCCAATTTGATATTTCTTATGCACAAAATAAAATGTTTCATGCTAAGATATACAATTCCGATACCTTAGTGTTTACTGGTTTACAAAATTCAGGAGCATAAAATCCCAAGTTTCCCTGGGTTTTTGCCAAGCACAGAATACAGATGGAAAGCTGAACATTAAGCCTGTTATGCCAAACTTAAATTTGGCCATAAATTGCCAGGTAGTTTCAGTTCAAAGAAACATGGCAGTATTATCTTTAAAGCAAATTACAACCGAAAACCAGAAACCAGGGCAGGAAAAAACTAACAGGGAGAAGAGAAATTGTTTTCAAAGGAAGCAGGGATAAGGCAGGGTCCATTTTCAGCTCAATCTAAATGCTCATTTATGTTGCCTCATCTTTCCTCTTATACTAAAATAACTTATTCATTCACTCATTAAATAAACATTTACACAATGCCCCCTAGGTTCAAGGCCTGTGGAGGTCATAATTAAAAAGGCATACTTACTGCTCTGTATCAGTTAGGGTTCTTTCGTTGCAAGCAAACAGAGAGAAAAGGAAAGAAAATAACTCAGCTAACTTACACAAAAGGAGAGTTTGATGTTAGAATGTGGAAAAGCTTTGAGATATGCAGCAAGGATATGGGGAAACTCAAGATTTTAGAGAAGGTACAGAACATGCTTAGAACAGATGGGAATCGAGAAGCCTGTCAGTAGACATTGCTCTCCAGTTGCACCCAGATTCTACTGTTGAGATGAGCATGTCCAAATGATAGCCTCCATTTTTGTGGCCCAATATTTAAGATCTGAGATCATGAAACAGAGACTGACTGAAAGCTTCAGTGTCTTTACCCCTTGACCGAATGGGGGCAGTGAGCAGAGGGGTCTGGTAGGAGGGGACAGTAGGAATATCTCCAACTTTTATAACAGAAAGGTAGCCTTAGAATGGACAGATGTGCTGAGCATTTCTGCAAAGCAGCATGATAATTCCTTGAGGAGACTAATGTGCTGTCAGGACAGGGGAGGTGCCCTGCCCCAGTAGTGAGTACACCCACTCTCCCTCACAGACGTGCACCTCAAACAGATGATCCTAACGACACAGGCCAGAGAGAGGTATGAGTAAAGCAATGCAAAAAACACTGAAGCTTAGAGAGAGCAGAATGCATGCGATGCTAGAGTTTAGAGAGAAGAACAATTAAGGAAAGCTTCATTGTGAAAGGTGATATTTAACATGGGAAGAATTGAGTCCTGGCCTTGAAAATCACTCTTGTTTATTGTTCTGATTTTGCTGGTTTTGTGAGTTCTGACAGTCCGTGAAGATCATTCTACTCACAGTCAGGAGCAACTCATTCCTAATCAGTCAGATGGAAAACAGGACCCTTTTGGCACTGTGTCCTAGACAGCTCTTCCCTCACAGATTTCAGGGTGGGAGTCTGACACGTAACAAAATGGCCTCAGAACCGAGGTGCATGAGGCGATGAGAAATGCTTACTTTAGTTTAATTTTGCTTTATTTTTCCCTAAACCTGAGGATAAATGTTACATACCTTCAGAGAATTTTAAAATTCAAGATGTTTTTGTTGGACCAATACATTTAAGATGTGTGAAGTAGAAATAGACTGGAAATAATGCCCTTTAAAGCCAGTGAAATAAAATAATGCAGCTAAGGAGTCATAAATTCTGAGACCATCCAAGATGAACTCAAAGGCTTTGAATATTAAGGTCCATTTATTCAACAAATGGGTAGTGACTACCTGCTAAGTGCTAAGTCCATGGGACAAAAAGTGAAGAGAGGTACAGTTGATGCCAGCTAGGGCCACTCCACCGAGGGGTAAAGAATCGTGTGCTGAAGGTGCTGATCAGAGTGCTAGTGTCTTCTGAGGGTTGTAGGCCATCAGCCAAGAACGTTGGGAATGGGAGATGTTCTGAAGAAATGATGGTAGTTTTGTATTTTTTTTCAGTCTCATTCAGAGTAAGTAAGCTGAGTGAACGGCTCCTCTTTGGGGAACAGACAAAGAGCATTGTTAGTTATAGAACGGTTCTGGAGGGGCAGCACTGCCAGGTTTCACGTGCAGCAAGAAGGGAGAGAGGAAATCTACTCTCAAGTGAAAAATGAGGAAGCTAGAAAATGGGTGGGCAAGGCTTGGGGGCTGGTATGCTTGCTCTGGGTAGGTGTGGGAGATAGAAGGAGTGGGCAGAAAAGGTACTAAAGACAGCAGGGAGAGGGTGAGTACTAGGTTTTGTGTATTCATTATATCATTTGGTTCTTGTAAGTATATAAGATGGAAAATGTTATTTTTTATATTTTACAAATGATAAAACTGAGACTTAGGCATTTATTAAAATGTCTAAGCTCCTACAGTGAAGAAATAGTAGTATTTGCTTATTTGGGGCTGCATGACATTTTTTTTCATTTTACTACCACATTGCATTAAACTTATTGATTTATTTTTCTCTCCTAAAAGATGTGATCTCCTTGAGGAAAGTGTTCATGTTTTACTGTTGTTGATACTTTTAGAACATAGAATAACATTTTGTTTTTTTCAAAAAGCTATTGTAGTAATGGTCTAGGAGACCTGAGTTTTCTTCCTAACTTGTCCTGATTCTAAAACTTCTGCCTTGCCATCTGTTTTTAACCATTTACAGGTACCCTACTCTTTTCGCTTTTACACACCATACCCTGTCCACCATGACCACTGGGACCACCTGGTGTAAGTTACCACCCATCACCTGATTACTACCAAAGCTCCAAACTGGCCTCCTTTGGTCTCTGTATAGTCTAGTCTCAACTCAACATCAAGAATGATCCAAATGAAGTATGTCAGATTATGGCACCCCTATGCTTAAAACCCTATCAGTGGCTCCTGAAGTCACTCAGGTTC
Organism: Macrotus californicus; assembly: GCA_007922815.1. Lineage (NCBI taxonomy): Eukaryota > Metazoa > Chordata > Mammalia > Chiroptera > Phyllostomidae > Macrotus > Macrotus californicus. Next base: position 12,987 of record VMDR010013995.1, on the reverse strand, counting down.
AAAGTTCCTGCATTGGCTTAGAAGGCCTTCTATCACTTACCCCATCCCCAGCTTCTCTTTCTACTCTCCCCTCACTAGTCTGCCCCAGCCATATCAGCCCTCCTCTGTTTCTAAATACAGTAGGTATAGTCCTGCTTCCAGGCACTGCACTGTCTGTTTGTACTGCCTGGGCTTCTCACCCACAGAGATCCATGTGTCTCATCTCTCACACTTCACCTTCCCAATGAGGCCTACCCTGAAGACCCTATTTAAAAATGTATCATACATTCGACCCCTCCAAGAATCCTGTCTTCTTTATCCCCTGTTATTTGTCTTTTTTGCACTTATCGATTGCTTAAATACTGCATAGTTTTTATCTATCATGTTTATCATTGTTAGATGTTTCCTGCTAAAAGGTGAGTACCACTAGTACAGGACTTTCTTTCCCCCTTGATTTAGTCCAAGTACCTAGATTATTGCTTGGTGCATATTAGGTGATTATAAATCTCAGATCAATGAATGGATGAAATCTTGTTTGGGAATAAAGTAAAATAAATTTCTTCTAAATGATAGCCTTATAGATTCTGAAGAAGACTCCATAGACTTTTCTGAGCTCTTTTATCTCTTCAATCATTCTTTATTTTATGTGGTTTTCAGGTCCTCTCTCCTCGAGGGTTCGTTCTAGATTTCCTTTGTCCCTTTCAAAATGTGGCTCTTCAGACTGAGTTCTACTTTAGGAGTAACATAATTATTCTAGAAATCATCAGTTCTTGGCCGACTGACTTAAGAAATCAATTGCACACCACAATAATATCACTAAGATTAAAAATTGAAATTGATTTTTAAAATTCATTATGTATTAATTCCACAAAATTATTACTATGATTTTTTCAGAAGTTTAATTGTTTTCCAAACACTGACTGGAACCTGTACAGGTTTGACCTCAGACTTTGCGGGAGGAAGACCTCATTGTACAGATGTTATTCACATACACCAGTTCTCTGCTCCTTGTCACAATGTGCGATACTCAAGATAAGCATGTTCCAGAAAGGCAGTATCAATGTGAGGTTTCAGGACAGGTCTGGCAGGATCAGTGTTGATATTTTGACTTGGGTGGAGTGAAGGCCTTTAGGGAAACCCAGACACTATCAGAGAAGTCAGTCGCTCAACAGCCAGGCCTTTGAGGTTGATGGCCAGTTTGCTTATGACAAGTCGCTGACAGGTTGTGAAACTATAGGGAAGATATATACAGTACACGCATGATGCCAATTGACCAGAATCAAATGGACAAGAAAGGGCATGATGTCTGCAAAAGCAAGTGTATGCAGTTAGACCCCTCTTCCAAGATAGCCTAGATTGGAATAAATGATAGATGTGGAAATGATGAGTGATCTCAGACCCCTGGCATGAAGCTATATATGCTTGAGATGTAGATGAGATAAAAAGCTTTTTAATTTTTTCCCTCAGCTATGATTAATCAAAAGAGAAAGCATTGATTTAAAAAGAAATTTAGATTTCCTTTAGAAGGACAGAACACCACATCTGGAATTACTGCACACATGTGTTGTGAGAGAAAAGCTCCCTTTACACCTTGCTCTTAGCAATGAAGGCGAGTAGAAGTTGTTCCAGACCTTGTTGGGATGGAGCCAACTCTTACATATGAGCAAGAAGCCAGCAAATATCTAGGGTTGACTGATCATAATATATTCAGATTAGAAATCTTCCTCAGGGTGCATGTAGGGAAATAGAACCCCAAAAAGTTAATGACCTTCTTAAAAATTCTAGTGTTAAGAATGGTAAATATGCCATAAATTGATGCAAGTAGAACATTATCAATAGTAGTTATGAAAATCTACTACTATGAAGACCCAGAAAATACTGTATTCAATTGGCACATGTAAGGAATGCATACTAACTACAGTCATCCTAACAGAACCCTAGAATTCAAAAACAGACTAACAAACATAGGAGATGGTAAGTATAAATAATACGTGTACACTCAACTATCTGAGAAGTTCAAGGAGCATGTTAACTGGGTGGGCTAGCCATATAAGAAGGATGGCTAACACAGAAATAAAGTTATATCACTCTCCAACCCCCCAAAAAACTAATACAAAATTCTTCCACCATATTCTTGATGTCTTTACACAATTGGAAATTATGTGATGATGCAGAAGTTGACAATGAAAATGATGTTTCTAATGGTTTTGATAATAACACAGATAGAGTATGGTTATTCACTAAAAATCATTTTCCTGTTTGGTAGCAATTTGACCACTTCTGGAAGAATCACATCATGAAAGCATGCAGTGAATAAATCCGTTGACTATAGTGTGTTGCAGTCAAATGGGAAAGAAAGAGAATGACATTAGGCTTCAGGTTTAACAGGGAATTAATTATCATGTCCTGTCTCTCCCTCTATACAAATTATGATTCAAGATGTGCACCAAAGTCCTACCTCCTCTGGAAACCTTCCCCAGTATTACCTTGTATGGTCTGTGTTCATATGATAAGCTCTCTCCCACACATGCACACATTCAACACATCCACACATATGAATAATCATAAAATGCCCGCTTCCTGCATCCTTCTCATCTCCATCATTCTCTTTTCACTCATTTTTCATGCTCCATGTAGTGTGTTCTCATGAGAACTTCTGTTGATGCTGTTAAAACATTTTTTTCTGCACAAACCTTCCAGTGCTTTTTCACCTCTCTCTGAGGAAGACTGTTCCAGTGACTCACAAAACCCTCTTCCATCTCTACTTTTATCACTTTGCACCCTCTTATCTCCATCTGTATCCTTCTCTGGCTTTTCTTTGTCTATTCCTCAAACATCCTTATGTCAGGGCCTCTGCCCAGAACATTCATTTCCAAGATATTTGCAAGTTTCCTACTTTCCTTTAGGTATTTGCTCAAACATCATCCTCTCAGTGAGAGGAGCCTTGACAAATGAATTTAACAACATCTTTCTCCAGCATGCCAGAACCCCCCTTTCTTGCTTCACCTCTCCCCACAGCACTTACCTAACTTTTCATATGTACTTCTTATGCATAAACATTTTTTGTTTATTTTCTCTTACTATGTTTTGCCACTCAGCCCCTCCCATTTGTGCTACTAGAATGTAGCTCCATAATGCCATAATTTTGTCTATTATGTTAACTACTGTGTCCTTAATGTTTAGATAGATGCATGTTCATGGAGCTGATTAAGCCCACTGTCCCCCTTATACACACACGACATTATGAGAAGGTAGTATAGTCTGTTTTTATACAGATTAGGAAAGACATAATTAGAAGATAAGTAATTGGTCTTAGATCCTGAGGGGAAAATTGAGATAGAACCCAAGGAAGTCCAACTTTGACATTGTATTTATATATCTACCAACAGTCATGTTCTAGAGTATTCATGGCAACAGTATTTGTAATAGACCCAAGATGGACACTCAAATGTCCATCAACAGTAGAGTGGAAAACTGTACATGATGGGAATGTAAAGGATAGCAAAAGAATTAGTCAATAACATTATAATAACTGCATGGTGCCAGGTGGGTACTGGGAATATCAGAGGGAACACTTCGTAAAGTGTACATTTATCTAACCACTCTGCTGTACACCTCAAAGTCATACAAAATAATACTGAATATAAACTGTAATAGAAAACAAAACAAATAAAAATAAACCTAGGAAACCCTCCCTCCCCCCAAAAAACTGTACAGTATTGAACTTACTGTGAACAAAAGAAGCCAGAAATAAAGAGTCTATAGTGTATGATTCAATTTATGTATATATTTACATGTATAAACAAACTAAGAAAATGGCCAAGCAGATTTATTTTGTTAGAGGTCAAGATGGCAGCCGGGTCCTGTGGACATGGTGGTAACAGTGCAAGAGCAGAAGGAAATAAGAAATGAGCTTCTGGGGTGCTGCTAATATTCTTTACTTTTTTTTAAATTTGGGATTTGGGTACAAGTAGATGTGAAAATTTATTGATTTGTGAAGTTATATGTTCCAAGTGCTGTGTGTGTATTTGTGATAGGAGGAATTCCAAGATGTCCCTAAGATTCCAGTCCCCTGTTGCACATGCCCTGTATAATTCTCTTCCTTTGAGTGTAGGTGGAACCCACAAATATGATGGGGAGTCATTTACTTCACTGGGTTACGTTACCTGACAAAGGTGATGGGAGAGTTATTCCTGCGATTATGCTTCCTTATGTAAGACTCTATTACAGTAGATTAGAGAGAAGTGCGCCTGCTGACCTTGAAGAAGTAGAAGTCACTCACAGAGAGCCATTTGGCTAGAGTCTGAGCATGGTCTCTAAGTGTTGAGAATGAGCCTCAGACAATAGCCGACAAAAAAATGGGGATCAGTCCTATGGCCGTAAGGAGCTTACTCCTGCCAGCCGCCTGAATCAGCAAGAGTTAGGTATTGATGGTGAGAGGAGAAATGCCACTGGGTCTTTCCCTCTCACCCTGGAATTCATTGCAGTTTGGTTAAAATAAGTCACTTGAATTCGAGAATGCAAATGAGAAAAAATAGGCATTTTCCTATTAAGCAAAAATTGGGATTTCATGTTATTATATAAAACTTTCTAAGAAATTTGACTTTATTTTGTACTCCAAATTACTGAATAGAAATGCATCAGTTAAAAAAGAAGAAAATGCATGTATATATATATACACATGCAAACATAGAGTTGAGCCTTGAACAACATGATTTCAATCTGTGCTGACCCACTGTTGTGTAGATTCCTTTTCAATAAAGACACAATTGGCCCTCCATTTCCCCAGGTTTCACATATGTGGATTTAACCAACAGGGAATCAAAGACAGTATTTTTGATCTGCAGTTGGGAATCTGTGGATGCAGAGGGCCAACTGTATGCATTGTCCTATACCATTTTATATAAGGAAATTGAGAATAAGTGGATTTTGCTATCTATAGGGATCCTGGAACAAATCTCCCTGTGGCTACTGAGGAACAACTAAGTATTTGGGGGAGTCAAAAGTTATATGCAAATTTTTGACTGTGTGTGGGTCTGTGCCTCTAACCTGTGCATTGTTCAGGGTTAACTGTATGTATATTCATGAATGTAATATCTCTGACAACCCAATAGAATTGTCTGAGAATTCTATGTGGTTGATGAAAGTCAGATTTAAACTTTATATTAAGAAATGATGTAATGGCCCCTTACAAGCTTCATGGATCCAGTGACAAACTAGGCCATTAATATTAGCAAGTTAGACTTTATCCCCTTGTTTAGAATCACAGAAAATGGGACTGGGACTGATAAGAGCCCTGAACAGAGCATATGGCTGGTTAGAGAGAGAGGTGTCCATAGGCTTTTTTTTTTGATCTCTCAAACTTAAATTTTGAGTCTTTCTACTTCACATTGTCCTATGATAATACTGTGCCTTTAAATTAACATTGTCTGAGATTATTCATCCTTTTCCCCTTTTCAATTTTTTCACTTTTCTTCATTTTATTTCTTTTTTTCCTCTCCCTTGGTCTTTCTTGCTCTCATTTTCTCTGTCTTTCTTGTCATCCCCAGTGGAAGGGATGTGATCCTGGGGAAGCTTCAGTTGCATGGAGTTCTTCCCTGTGTCATCCTCTACTCTAAGAGCAGTGCTGATATGACCTGACACGTTAATAGCTATCTGTGGAATGGACAAAGAGAGGGATGAGTAAATGAATGAATGCATGAACTTACCTCCTCTGCTAATAAGATTCGGGCGGCATTAGATGGAGCTGCTGTTATGAGACACAGCAGCTCCATCCATTGCTGTCCATCTGTTCAGATTCCAGGTAGCGACAGGTCTGCCCTCCTCATTGCCTTACCTCAGCCCCACCGGTGACAGTGATGGAGTTGACAAGATGTCAGCCGACCCTTATTGATTATGCATGATCTCATTAGTAAAACCTCGGCCCAGTGTGACCTAATCCTTGCTGGGAAAGACTGTGATATATGAGGACCAGCACTTTGTCACTTGAGGTTAGGCAAACGGGAAGATCACTTAGTACCTGTGGTGCCCAAAGACACATCCCCTTGTGCTTTAGAAAGGCAGCAACAGAGCAAAGCACATGAAAGCTATGTGGGTCAAACAAGTCACTGGGAGCCCATCCTGGCTGTGATGCTAGTAATTTATTTATGTTTTGCTAAAAATGCATCTGCTCTGGCAGCCCTGGGACACTTGTCCCAGTAAATAGCAAAGTCGGAAATGGAACAGAGAGAGGCATGCTTGCACCAAACCTACTGAGATCCTTGAGCTCTGAGACTTATTTCCTTTGTTAGGATGAGGCATGGTCTAACTAGCCCCGTCCTCTACCCCTGCTCTCTGCCACTTAAAAAGGCACCTTTGCCACCATAGGCAGAGATAGCAAAATCACTTAACACGTGATAACTCTGGTCGGTCTAAGGAACAGCTTTAGAATGGAGCTCCAATAGAGTGATTGACCAGATCAGAGCCACTGCAAGCACCAATGGTGCATGCCATTGTGTGACTTACCAAAGGAAGGGCTTTTTGTTTTCCAAGGAGGTTGTGGGGGAGGTTATGGGGAAGAAAGAAGAGTATGGGTATCCTGAAGGGCATCACTCTAAGGGCTCTTCCTTCATGTGGAAGATCTGTAGAAAGGTACATCTTTCTCTGTACTGAGGCAGCCTATTGTTTTCCCTATTTGCTCTCTCTTGTGGGACATCTTTGTGCATTGCACAAACTGAGCAACCTTGGTCTTGAGTTCTGAGTCCTGAGCACAGTGTGGCTGGCCCAGTCTTATCCTGGGAAACTTGCTGTCATAGATGGGCCATCGGATGAACGGGCTGTGCTTGCTGAACAATTGTGGGTGGTGACTGTGGAAGTATAGTACCTTGAAAATGTGGAATATTTCATCTGGAAGCAAACACTTGGTGGCATCCCTGCTGAGTGAGGAAACAGAGGCTTAGAGAAAGCAAGTTCCATGAATTGCCCTGTTTAAGTTACTGAAAGAGGAACAGGGTGTCCAGAACAAACTCACTCCCAACATGCTTGGCTAGACTAAAGAAAAAACATAATTTGTGTCCAGAAATAGGTGGCTTTCCTACTGTAAGCACAATCACTTAGTGTTAATAAAAGAAAAAAAATCCCTTCCTTGTTTCAATCATCCTCTTTATTAGTACTGTCTCCTGACTGAGCCAGTCAGGGAAGAATCATCAGTAAATATTGCTTATTAAATGCTTGGGTCAGGTTATCTGCCTGTCAAGCAGAGGGGGTGGGCGTGCACTAGGGCCCTTGCTGCTGAGTGAGTGTTCTTGGCCTCCCTGCACACACCTCAGTGGCACCCGGCCTTTAATAAGCGTTGTGTTCAGTGCCCTTTTTAAAATGATTGAATTATGGCTTTTTATGGCTCCATAAAAGCCTTTATTAATTTTGGGAAGCTGCTGCATCTTCAGATCCTGTCCAGTCCCTGCCGGGAGGTTAAATTATTCATGCGGCTTCCAATTGGCTATGTTGATTGTGTTCAGAAAGGAGCAACAAGCATGGCTTTTTGTTTTCCAAGGAGGATGTGGGGGAGGTTATGGGGAAGAAAGAAGGGTATGGGTATCCTGAAGGGCATCACCCTAAGGGCCTCATGGGGCATGTGAGACAGGGGAGTAGGTCTTGTGGTGGTCAAGGAAATTGTTGGACCAACATCTCAGTCTAGGGGAAAGGGATGGTAAACTTTAACAGTGTCTGTTCTGGAGATGTGTCCACACGTATGTGTGTGCTTATGTATATGTGTATTAGCTCTTCCACCATGGATTTTTGTTGTTGTTGTGAATATGAGAATAAAATATTGTTTTTATAGACCTCATTCTAGCTCATGGTGTGCTTTCAAACATACTGCCTCAGTATTATTTTTAACCCCCCTATGATTGCATATTCTGCTAAAATAGCAATTTTGCCATGTTCATTTCCTGGGGCATAGGGTGTGTCTCAGAAAGTTGGTGTTGCCAAGTGCCCTGTATCCCCTAGGTGGCCGCACTGAAAAGCAATTGGATCTTTTCGTTCCAAGGCCAGTGAAACTTCTGTGATAGCTCTGCTCCCTAGGTCATTGCCAGCTGTAGTGTATGTGGAAGGAATGCTATCCTGGGACTTTCCCCACTGCTACCCCTCACTGAATGCTTCCCCCACTTTAGACATGTATGTGCACACACACAAACACACATGTGCAATTATAGGTTAAATTCACCCATCCTTATCTCTTACCACTTCCCCAGGAATACCAAAGAGCACAGACAGTTGCCCCTCTCTCTCCCTTGTCCTCACACCATGCAGCCTGCTGCTCATTTCCTTTCCTTCCTCTATGCTACAGCCCCACCTGGGCTTATCTATTGACTCCTTCAACGCTCTGCTTGAAAATCACCTCTTCCGTGTTCCTTCCCTAGGTAACCTCTCCCTTGCTGCAATGTCTTCCGTCTTCTTGAATCAGAAAGTGATAGGGTGGGCCACTTCCCCACCAGCGGGCTATAATCCACGAAGGGGGACATCAACCCTGCCCAGCCTACTTCCCAATGCTGTTATGAGGGACACTGGAGAGAGTGCATTGAGAAAGGTCCATAGGAAGTGACAACTATTGCATACATTTTATATAATTGTGACCCTTGCTGTAAGAATAGAAAATAAATAATAGAGATCAGCAAAAGCTGATGTTGTTGGAGAAGGCCCGACTAGTTCCTTTTGCACCATTAAGGGAATCCTGCCTGTGGGAGGGATTCCAGGCCAGGCAAACATAAGAGTGAAGGAGCAGACAGAGGAGTGAGCGTGGCTTTTCACTGAGAGACTGGGAGTAACAGGAGGCAGCTGATGAGGTTCAAAGATACTACGAAGCTGCAGTTGACTCTCAGGAGAAACTTCTGAAAACAGGGTTTGGGTGAGAAGCAGTGAAACGAGTGACTAGACTTGGGGTAAATGGGAAGAGCCCTTGGCCTGGAGATGAGGAGAAATCTTGTTACCGGGACTAAAAGCATAAAGAAGACGAGGCTATCTTGATACTGAGTTGAGCATTGTGCAAATTTAGGGCTCCTTGAATATCCTAAAAGCCTAGGAAAAGGTTTGCTTTTAGACAGAGCCAGGCTGTATAGATGGGATAAGTTTACAATGTGTGACAGTTCTGGATGGGGGGGTCCCCCCTTATCCTCCTTACACACACACACACACACACACACACACACACACACATTCAATTGAAAGAGATACACAGAGTAAAAGGAATTCTAGAAACATGAGGGCTTTGGAGAACACAGGGTCAGTTTAAAAACATAAGACATTTTTTAATGCTCGCTAAGGTGCTAATTTTAAAGATTTTTGGCCTTAGATTCCCTTGAAACTCCATATGTTATTATCTGGTACTGTATAGAGCAATTTCTCAGAGGCACTATAGTTGCTACTCACACTGCCAAGTCCTTTATTTTTCCCTCCTGTTTCCTTTTGCCTCCTCTCTTTTTCCCAACTTTGTTCATGGTTACACTTTCTCTGTTATTTCCTGTGTATAGCATTTTGATTTGACTACCTGCTTTTTAACCCCTGCCCTTTATGTGACCTGAATTTCATTCAAAAGCTACCGCCTTCCTCAGTTAACATTGAGAAATCGGTCACTGTGTTTCTGCAGTCTGACCCTCGTGTAACTTAGAACCTTTCTTGGGATCTTACTCCATCTGGTAGCAATAGCCCTGGCTTCACCAGCAAACAGGAAAGGTGTGGAATAAACCTCTTCACATTAGAGTATTTGGAACAAACAAGTGTTGTTCAGAGATAATTAACATGTAAAAAAATTTTATTTTTCCTCCAATATTTATTGAAGTCTGAATAATGCCAAGCACCAGAGACACAGCAAAGCCCACATTTTCATGGTGTTTAGATCCAGTGTGGGAAGATGGGCAATAAAGTAACAAATACCTGAAATTTCAAGTGATGGTATATCTGACATTAGAGCAGAAATCAAGTATTTCTAACTCTGATAGAAATCCTCTTTGGTTTGGTTATGGCGTTGTTCCCATCAGCAAAGGTAGGCGAGGAAGTGAAGGGATTATTGGAGCATGAACTTCGCTAAGGTCGAGAGCGTAAGCTGCCCGGTCCCCTGCCTGCCTCCCCCACCTACCCCTCCCCCACCCCTGTCAGCTCCACAGGCTGCTTGTTTATAGATGTATTTTATGTCAGCTTGAGCCCCGAGGGGAAGGCTAAGGCTTCAGCTTGAAATGTGTATGTAGAAATCCAGTGACAATGCTTGAAGATTAGGAGTTGCAGAATGACACTATGTAGAACTAACTGGTCAGGTACAGGGTATAGTGGTTGTGTCCTTAACCACTTTGAGACTTCCTTTAATGTCCTATGTTTTTGAAACTTGGGAAATAGTAGCATGCATGGAAAAGCACCTATTTTGAGTCTGTTTACCATATCTTGTTCTTGGTCTTTTTTGTGAAGCAGTCATATGGGGAACATGTTGCTGGAAAGGTCAGGTTAAGACTTCAGGGACAAGGAGAGCTGGGTGCTCCTTCTGGCCCTACATGAGCACTGAACATCTGCCAATTAAAACCCAAAGAAAATATTTGTAAAATGATCTAAGTCCTCAGGAAAAAAGTGATTCATATGGAAGCCATTCAGGTTGTCACTCCCTTCGTCCCCCAGAAGGTCTTGTGCAGGCACAGGTTGGCCTGAGGGAGCTGTTCTGCAATGGAAAGGCTAGAGCTGGGTGACAATGGAAAGGTTAGAGCTGGGTGACGTCTGCCTGCCTCACAGTTCCGAGGAGACACTGCAAGGAAAGGCACTTTGAGAGAGAGCAAAGGACACAACCCCTTTCTCTTTACGCATGGCAAATCAATTCAGTGTCTTTCATTACCACCTGAAAACCGAATGCACATGCGAACAATAAACTTTAATCTGGTTGACAACAGTTTTTAAAAAAACGCACTGAAAGCAAGTTTCAGCAGCCTGACATACTTTATGACACTTATTAAAAAGACACACTTGTAAGTCAATTAACCTGGCCAATGGTACCTTTTAACTTGTTTTTTAAGCGGAAAGGCAGCAGGAAAAGGGCAAAGTTTCTATCCATAAGGTTCTAAGTTGATTTCTTTTCCCCTAAAGTAAAGGTGGCTGGCCTGAGTTCCAACTAATATATGTAAGCCTGCATTCCCCTGCCTCCAACACCTGAGAAGTTCAAAGGAAGGGCTTGTGGGAATCCTTCCTTGGCTTTTAGATGTTATCATTCAAAGACGAATGGAGGCCTTACCTACAAAGAGACAAATGTGCGATAAAATAGGCAAAATAGGGGAGTTAAAAGAGAAACATGATGCACATTACTTGGTTAGTAAACATTTCCTTGGTTTGTACTAGAAACATGTGTAGTGAAGGGAAAATAAATCTATCTACTTTTCTTAATTGTTTCTGTGCGTAGGACCACTCTCTCCCCCTGAACCAGGGAACCCCTGATCCCTAATAAATAAGAAAGCAAGTAAAGATAGATAGATAGATAGATAGATAGATAGATAAAATGATCTTCTAAAAAATTTGTTTTACTTTTTTGTTTTTAGTTCCTTAATTTTGTGATGCATAAAATGTTAAAAATTTGCCACCTCATCTTCACTCTCTGAATATTAAAAGTATAATTATCTTAAAAGATCAATTTATTATAGTTATTAAAATTCCATGGATTTAGCATAACAAAAATAGTAGCTTTGCCAAAATGTTTACTAAGAGTATTTCAGTAGCATACAGTTCTCAACAAAAAGTCAGGTACTTATTGGCCTCCAGCAGCACTGTAATTTCTCTTTTCTTCTCTTTTCTTTTCTTTTCTTTTTTCTTCCTTCCTTCTTCCCTCCCTCCCTCCTTCCCTCTCTCCCACCCTCTCTCCTCGCTCTCTCCCTCCCTCCTTTCCTCTCTTTCTTTCTTTTTGCCTTACAAAAATGAGAATAGGAGTTTCAGTACTTTCTTTGCTAGTGAGCTTCCTGTTCTTGACTTTTGATATATTCTTATCCTCTGACTAAGCCTTAAGGGATTGGGATTGGAAAGTCTCTGGCAGAGGAAACAGCTTATTCTTACAGAGATTAAAAACAAGGGGAGTATTGGCCTACTTACTTAATCGCCGAGGCCTAAAAAAGGATAAGAACAATTTTAAACAGTTCAGAATTGCAGAAGAATTGGGTGCCACCTCCTCAAGGCCCTGTGGCTCTGGGACCTTACAAACTGATGTCAGAATGCACACTTCTTTAATGAAGTCATTGTGTTTATTAGCCTGGACCTCCTGCTACATTGACCTTTATCTGAATTGAAGATATAAAGCAGTTGAGTTGTATTTACATTTTTTTCACATAACTTTTGTAAATTATAATTGAAGTCCTACTAATGTAAGATTTTGTGGCAAAATCAGTTCCCTGAACGGATGTACTGTTGTGTACAGTTAACCCTGAGCGGAGCCTGACCATAAATGCATTAACTGGCAGGCTAATTTATATTCAAACCAGTCATAAATGGTGTTTCCCTTCTCCCCCTCTCTGCCTCCCATCAGCATAAATGGAGGAGCTGTCGTTGGGCCAAACAAATTTTCCATCATCAATTAAATCTTCAATGTGCACAAACACGTTCTTATAGACTGCGAGTTTTTTTGAAAGAAAAAAGCAATTTAAAATAATTCTGCCTATTGAAATGTATATTTTTAACTACTACGAGGATGATCTTTATTTGTAAGTTTTTTTGCAGAAGCCATAAAGGAAAAGATTGACAGGTACAAATAGAAACTTGAGAATGGCAACACTAAAAAACAAAGCTCAACGACAAGTGAGAGATTTGGAGAAAATGCATACAATAGTTGTCAGAGGCAAATGGTGAGTATCCGTAACATGCAAAGAGCTCACACAAATAAATTACAAAAAGGAAAAACTCAAGGAATAACAAGAAGTCATATGAAGAGGCATCTCAAAGAATAAATAAATACAAAAGTGAGTTAAATACATGTCTAAGATGCAAAAAACACATTTATATATATGATATTGCCTAAAA
>VMDR010013994.1:0-24173 GCA_007922815.1 Macrotus californicus | reverse complement strand
ATTTTTGTCATTATATTTCCTCAAGTAATTGCTAATCTTTTAGCTATTATCAGTATTTCATTCAGATATAATGAATTCTGGAATTGAAAAAAAAGTGTGTGTGTTTTAATTTAATTTCATGGATGCCAGACGCTTTGGGAGAATACTTTACAAGAAGTGGAACAATGAGCAGGTTCACCTGCCATTCAGAGAAGCCCCTTTGTGTCTTGGTTGCCCCATGGGAAAGAAAGGAAAAATGGTTTTGCTCTTGCTGCCTCACAGTGACATTGTGGGGACCTCAACTGACGGGGCACTCTCTAGAAGAGTAGAGATCTCTGTGTCCGCTCTGTTATTGCTATTGACAAAGATTCTTTGATGTGCCGTCTGGGAGAATGAAGGGTTCACATCAGGGAATTTCCCATGGTAACTGGTTTACCTTTGCTTTAGTGCCTAAATTCAGTTAAACTGTTCTTAATGAAAAATCTTTAAAAAATATAATGTGTGCTTTTCTATCATCTTAGTCATTCTCACACTATGTTATCAGATAGAACAGAATCATCCTCTGCTTTTCTGGGCTTTTCTACATTCTCTGTCTCTGCCGGGCCTGTTCTGCGGCTCACTTGTGTGTCATTGTTCCTTCTCTCCAGGTAATTTATCCCTGCTTATAAGCCCTGCGCTGGGAAACTAGATAATCAAATATGACAATAATTTTATATTAAATTAGAGCCAATAAGGCTCTTCTGAGTTTAAGGCTTATGGCAGTGGATTTGTGATTGCCATTTAGGTATTTAGGTTGTCCAGTGGCCTTTCACTTAATTCTAGGGTGAGGGACATTTTTAAGACCCCAAGAAGTATCCAATCTCTCTGTGCTCATGTGTGTCTGTCTGTCCATACACATGCCACACCTGTGTGCACACGTTTTACAACCCTTAGTTTACCTACTCTGTAAAAGATGTCTTTAAAGAAAGTAGCTATCTGTAACATACTATTAAGAAAGTAAGATACCTGTACCATATTATATAGGGAGATTATCAATGATGTAGTTTCCTATGTAAAGTTAGTCTTCAGAAACACTGCAGCCCGGGTCATAAAATGTTAGCTATGAAAGGCAGTACTAAATGTGCATTTGGTATTTAACACTGACTTTCCTTCATCAAAACCTGTGACTCAAATTTGGTCCATTTGCCAAATACATAATATAAAAACTATGAGTTTATCCAGTTTTACTAGAGAAGACTATTTTTAAATCAGTGTTTGATTTCTACAATTCCTTTCTAAGTAAAGCCTATTCATATGCCTGTCTGATTTCTCACTGCAAACATTTTTCTTTTAAAGACCTTAAAAAAACCCAATTAAAGCCAAGCATGACTCCGATTTGAAAACGACACAAGAGCGACAGAGGCTGTGTCCTCGCTTGCTTGCAGCACTATACCTGATGTCTTGCGTGCGAGTTCCTTCGTCCTCGGCTAGAAGCATTACAGAAATTCAGGGTGAAAAAGAAGACAGAGTAAACACAGCAGAGGTACAAGATATAGGCCACAGGGTCTCACAATTTATCCAATATAATGAATTCCTCAAGTCAAGGGAAATAAAAACTCGTGCTGAGCTTCAGAGCTACCCTCACAATAAACTTCAATAGTATGTTCTGTGCCATCTCACTTCCACGAGTAAAACCAAAACATTTTATCAGGTAGCTCTTTTCCTTTTTGTACAAATTATGGCTTTTTTTTTCTTTTTAAATAAAGAGGGCTTTCTCTTTTGCCAGCATAAGAGAAACCCATATTTATTTCCTCTACTGAAGGCACTCAAACCAAATATTCTTTTCTCTCTGACTTCAGGAAATATTATATTGATTTTCTGGGAAAGCAAAGAGCCCCAGGACAGACTTGGACATAATGACCTGCCTCCTTTTATGAGAGGCTGAGACCATTATAGTAAGAAGCATGGAGATCAGCCACCCAGATGGCTGGAGCCAGTACCTTGACGAATGTTTCCAAATCCCCATTAAACAACTTAGCATTATACTGTGAGCGGGGTCTGGACTTCCTGTGTTTCTGGGGCTTAGGGGGAACATTTGGAGGCCTAAGGGAAGGGAATATAATTACTGAGCATGGCAGAAATCAAACAATAAACGAAACACCCCATAGGTCATGTCAAAATGATAAAACACTAATTCTGTGTTCCTTCCCCACCCCTACCCACAGGGAAAATAGTCCTTCCCCTTCCCTATATATGTACTTTTACTTACGTATCAAAACCATACAAGATATTCATTCAGACCACTTTTTTCATGTATGTTGTCATGACATGTAGGCTGGCATTTATTTGCTAGTTTGTGTAAAAATGAAAAGCATCACCAAGTGGAACGGGGAACTGTTTGGCCAAGTGTTACAAACCAAGAT
Source organism: Macrotus californicus (assembly GCA_007922815.1). Taxonomy (NCBI): domain Eukaryota; kingdom Metazoa; phylum Chordata; class Mammalia; order Chiroptera; family Phyllostomidae; genus Macrotus; species Macrotus californicus. The sequence goes on along the minus strand of VMDR010013994.1, from coordinate 21,792 downwards.
TTGTGTTATTTGGCTTACAAGCCACACAGAAGGCCTGACAGGTCATGAAAGTTAGGGCTCTGATAGATCCCAATATGAGAAATTAACTATCATATTTTTAGTTACAACATAATTCTCCAATGCAAATAACATCTGTTCAGTATCCCCCAGGTTTCAATGGGATTTGATCTGATACAAAAGTAGCTGTTAATGGATCACAGGTAAAAAGACAGAGTTGGGTTTCAAAGCTATTTCTCGGGCAGGGATGTACAGACTCATATGAATTATTATTTCTTTAAAACGAACTACCTCATCACCTAAATATTTGCAGAGTATCAGAATGTATCAGTTCATTGCGTTCTTTGCTCTATCTCCAGTCTGTTGGCTTTGACGGTGAAGCCTTTGGTGCATGCACATTAGGGGTGCCACGTACCACATTTATAAACCTTGTAGCATCTTTCTCTGTAATTGGGCAAGTGAAACTTTTCTGTCCTCTCCCTTTAGAGCAAAGAGGCTCAGGATTACCTGATGCAACTTCTAAAACTGCTGAATGGAATACACGGAGGGAGAGTCCCAAGACCTCTCTCTCTGGACATTCCAATGTAAACTTCTTAATTGGAAGGCTTATGTGAGGATGGACATCACACTTGGAAATTATGTAAAGACCTTCTTTAAGCTGCAGAATCTCTAGGAAGAATTACCTTTTTTAAGTTCACTGAGGTTCAGAAAGGCCACTTTGGAAACAAAATCCCAGGAATTTATGTGGAAGCCTGCCTAGCTTCATGAGATATTACCACTGCAATCAAGAGCAGTAGGGGAACGGATGTGCTGGAGACTCTAAGACTCCAGCAGGTGGGCTTACATGACTAATGGGGGCATGCAGCAAGCAGCACCTGAAGCCCCACTGCACTAGAAAGGTAGAAGGAGCCTTTGCAAATGTCCAGAAGCAAATATGGAAACTTCTACCAGGCACCATGTCATAATCTTTTATACACTGAATTCTGTGCCATCCACAGAGGAAAGGACCTGGTAGATTTAAGAAAGGAAAACACTGCCCACCAAGGACTCTAACTAACCATATGAGCTTGATTTTATTCATTCTTTCCATTATTTTAGGAGTATTTTAAAATGTAGGCTTTATTTTTATCCATGGCTGGTGAGACAAACAGATCAGAAGACAACTGTCATTGAAAAGACAGTTGCTTACTCACAGTTCTCAAGGGGAGGGGCGTGCCACATGGGTAGCCACCTGGGCAAGTGGCAGGGCTGGTCGGGGAGAGAGGGAGTGAGGGAAAATTGGGCAAGAGCCTTTGTTGTGGATCCCGTTGGAAGGAATAGACAAAGTTGGGTAAACAGGTTTAGGATTGGCTAGTTGGAATAATTTTGGTGGGCTCTGGGCATGGGAACTGTCCCTAGTGGTCTGGGTCTTGGCCTTTGGGTGATTTGGACTGAGTGTGAAAGCTGGATGAAGGAGGTGGTGGAGGGGATGGGCTCTGGAGTGGTTGGTTTGTAAACAAAAGGGACACGTGCAAGCAAGCCTGTTGCTATCTCTAGGAATTGGCTAGCCCCCGAGGGGCAGTCCCGTCAGAGTCAGCAAGACTCCAAGGTACCAAAGCATCAGTTAAGAAACTGAAAGCTTGGTTACTACAAGGCCCAGCAGAGCTTTACATCTGATGATATCTGGAGCAGCTGACAAAGCTAAGATAATAAGAACACAGGCTCATTTTGCTTGGTCACTGATTCATGGGACAAGCAAAACTGTAGCTGGAGCAAAGCCCCCAGTGGCGCTGGACAATTGTTCCCGCGTGACTGAGCGATGCCTCTGGCTGAGGCTAATACAGGGATGTCTTTTGAGTTTTCTACCAAAGGCCTGAAAATTGTCTCTCCCAATGTTTCTAAATTATAAGGCAAATGTGAAGATACTAATGTTGTGAGAATGACTTGAAATTAAAACAAAATGCCCGAGTGCTTAGTAAAGTCATTTTCCAGGGCAAAGGTGGCTTATCAGGCAGACGGCTGTGCTGACGGTGGTTCTGGCTCTACCACGCACAATGCCCACCAGGCGAGCAGAGCCAGGGCCGTTCAGGGCATGACTCCCTCTGGGTGTGTGCCCACCACCCAACTTCTGTGGCTCTGGCTGCCGGCGGGGCTGTCCACGTGCAGGACAGCAAGCTCCCGCCAGAGGGATGGGGGTGTCTAGCCCATTCAGCAGGTACTGCTCTCACTGAAAATTAATACATTTGCATTCCTTCCTTTTTGGAAAAACGATTTCAAAGTGCCTCACATTAATTATAAGTTAACAACAGGTAAAATAGTTGATAGTGCAAAGAGATACTATATGTAGGAAAATCTCCATAGCCTGCATATTACTGTGTAGTGGTGATATTTCTTTTTGTCCCTGATATAGGGAAGAAAAACCACAGTATTTTTGTGAAGTTTTGACAAGTCAGTAGCTATATCTCCCTATTTGGTTCACCAAAAAGTAAGAGAAGCTTCCTTTTGAACAAACTGCCCAGCAGGAACATTACGGATCCTTGAAAACTGACTTGCCAATTTCTGCAACAGGCACGCCGGGGCTCTAAATGCCTCTGACCTCAAAGAGAGCTCATCTTCAAAAGTGTAGATTCTTGCTGTGTCAATCAGAATAATTTCTGACTGTTGCACAAATGTGGATGCGGGAAAATAAAAGTTGCCATAAACTTTCCTCAACCCACATCAGAATCAGCTTCCAAAAAGGCTTTTCTTTCTCAGCACTAGTTTTACAATCCTTCCATGAAGTGAAAAAAAAATGCTATAATGGTTGTAGGCATTAAAAGTCAAATCTTTAAAGTAAACCAAAAAGGGGTAGAGAGCTGAGATCCCAAGAACATTCGACACAGCTCTAACTTTTACATGGCAGGAGGGAAAGCAGGCAGAGGACGAAACTAATCACGCTTTGCATTTGCTAACACAGTGGATATGCACATACTACTGCTTGTTAATAAAATTATCAAAAGCCTTGTCGGACTTTTTCTAGAAACTTAAAAGTGTTTTGAATTAGATAAACTAAACCCATTCAATTTAGGTCTTTTTTTTGTGAGTCTCATTAAAGAGCTTTACAATTCCTTTGGGAAATCCTCAGATCTGCCAGCCAGAGCAAATCCTATTTTGGGAGAAGCTCAAACATTTCACGTTACTGTGTTTTGTCAAGCCAAAACTATCTTCCATGCTCGTTAACAAAATATGTTCAAAGGCTGCTTCTTATTAAAGAAAAAAGTGAGTGACACACAATATGAGTTATGATAAAATGTTTTCCTACCTTGTAGTCATATACTCTGCTCTATGACCTGCAGAAAAAAAATGAAAATAAGGAAACAGAATGAATTAGTAGAATGCATTTGGTAATATTTCATATCATCTGTCTATTATTTTAAGATGAGGATAACATACAATTATAGGCAAATAATTCAAAGTAAATACTTCATAGAATCTATATGTAAAATTTAATAAATTCTATAGATTGTAGAAACACGTTTTACTTGGCAATTTGAGGCAGAGAGATATATTTCTTTCTTTCTTTCTTTAAACAAGAAGTAGCTGCTTGATCTAACTTAAGTTCGAGGATGGAACACAAATAAAACACATCCCAGAATGTTAGTTATTCCCTCTGTATTGACTGACATCTCACGGAGAAGAAGCAAGGGTTCACGCAGGATTGGGAGGACTTAATTTCCTTTAGATTAAATTGCTATTCTTTCTATAATATGAAATCAGGGGGAGAAGCTGCATTTTGTAATCAGAAATGACATTTGCAGATATTAAAGTAAAAGGACATTAAATTATGGTACATTCCACCAACTTGTAAGCTAGAAGATCTCAGTTATTTAAAACATGGGGTTCTTCTTATACATTCAGACTTCTTGACTTGTTTTAAATACTAGCTCCATGTTTTTGTGGTGTTCCTACAAGCTGTGCCAATTTCAAGCTTACATGTGTCTATGGTTGCTGTCTGCTCTTTCTTACATTTAGGGTGGAGCCGTGGGAAGGGGTGTGGGAGAGTGAAGCATTCAACTGGCTTGTTTGCAAAACGACGACATGGTCCTCAAACAGTCTGCAGATATAGCTGGCAGTGAGCGGTTGGCACAGACAGGGGCGCCCGGCCCATTGTACCATAAGGCAGTGCTTCAGACTTGCAGGGCAAGGCCAATGTGACGATGGCAGAGAAAGCTGGCCTATTCGGAATGGTGAATGAACCCTGCTAGGCTGCAAAAGAGTCTTTTGCTCTATTATCTCCTTTTCAACAAGGAACATAAAGTTTTTCATTCACATTTACTTACTAAATGGGGTGATGTTTAATATCAGAAGATACCTTTCTCAACACAGATCCAGGCCAACGTTAAGTGTGGACAGAATCAGATCTTAGCCATGACTTGGAGAGGGGGTGAAGGGATAGGAGAAGAATAAGATTTCCCCCCTGCTACCCAGATCTACCTATCATTTACCTGTAAGTCCCTTCCTTTTGCTGGCCTTCTGCTACTTTGGGGGAGAAGAGAAAGAGAAGGTGGAAACCTAACTCCAGAATAATCTATAGCTGTTCGTAAGTGGGAGAGAAGGTCTACCAGAAAGTAGAGACAGCAGATGCGGAGCTGAGTGTAGCACGTGGTACCCATGGGATCTCCTTCAGCAGGAACCTGGCTACACAGAGTGAAAGGGCAGAGAGAAGGCGGGGCTGGCAATTAAGGTTTGAGAGTCTCTACCAGTCACGTTGTGCTGGGGCCACCGTGGGGGGGGGGGGGCCCCGCTGAGATCACCCAGGGTGAGTCATTAGAATGAGGAATGGGTTGAGGGCAGAGAAAGTGTCTGGCTCCTGCTGTATTGTGTTCTGTCACGTTACCTACTTTATTATAGCACAATGGTTTGATACATAATATATTAGCAACAACAATAAAAACAGCAATGATAGCTATCATTTCTTTGGATGTCGTTCTAAGTACTTTCTATATATTAACTCACAATTTTCAAAACAATGTTATTAAGTAGGCACTAGTATTATTCTTATTTTACACGGGAGCCTGGGCATCTTGCCTATGGTCATGCTGTTAGTATGTGGTGGGTCTGGCACTAGGGTCTAGGTTTGTTTTAATTCTAGACCTGAGCTCCCGAGTCCTGTATTATACAAGTGTAAGTGTTTTCGCCCCCACCCAACACTTTGGAAGATCCTAGAAGAAAGGCCGGGATCATGGCTGACGCCTCTGCTCCATATTTGGCTCTATAGAGCCAAAAACAAAATACTGAAGATTTAATAAATTTAACAAATTATTAAACGAATTTAATAAATACTTTCAAAATTAAATGAAATACCACAACTTAATCACTTTCCAGTAATTCAGCGATTGAGATGCTAATAATTCCTTAAAAATGAAATGCTCTATAACTTTGAAATTTTGCTATTTTTATTCAAATGTCCCAACCAAATATTCTCTAGTGTTAGAAAAAGATCATATATAAAATGGCTCAAATTCATTTTGCTCCACCCACCCATGGTTAATAGTATGAGATGAAAAATTAAAAACGTATAAAAGATGCATTTTGATTAATAAACCAAGAGCAAGCTTTGCAAAAGAACTATCATTCATAGTACAACCACCACCACATCCGTTTCTTTCAGCTAACAGTACTGAGTGTGTCTCAGCTGATGAATGTTTTATTTTTTAATCAGTATCATCATTAATAGATCAATAACACACAAGCTTAGAAGAATCTGCTTCCCAGAGAAATGTGAAAGCTTCCAGTGGTCTGAAGATTAGATTTCAATCGTTTTCTTTGGAAGGTTACTTAATTATTAAAAGCAACAGACAACTCATTACCCCTGGTCCCCCAGTACATGTTGTTTGGAGGGGAAAAAGCCTCGGGATTATCTTGTTCCTGACACAAACACCTAATTTGACTACTCATTACAATTTCACTTGAGAATTAGGAAGTAAATTATTTTTTCATGCCCAAATGTATTTTTTTTTTTTCTCCACAGTATAAAAGGGTAAACCAAAATATAGTCTGGTAGTAGTTTGAGATTAAAAAAAACAAACAATTAAATAAAATATTTAAAATGTGCAAAACTCAAACTGAGCGAAGGTCCTTTAATGAATGATTGATGAGGACTCCTGGCATTACTATCCAGCCTTTTTTCTTCCTTAATATCAACGACTGCAGGCTTTTCAAAACACAAAAACACCCATTTTTTTACAACTATCTTCTCTTTTGAAAGTATATTTGCTCTCCTACTTAAAGACAGTGAATTGTGGGAGGGGAACCTATTTAATTCCTTTGTCAGAAATCTTGTGCTCTGGTGCTAGAAATAAAGTCACACACAACTCAGCTTCCAGTATCAGATGATCTGCGTTTTGCAAAAACTGATGTTTACCTCCCCTTAATCCCAGATGTTGCACACAAAGAAGCCAATGTGGACATTAAGCTCATGACTACAAAAGAAAAAGATTTCAGTGTTCACTTACTGTGCTGAGTGTAACTTCCCCAATTTAAAAACAAATGCTGTCACAAAAGGATGTGACGGTGTTGCTGAAGGACAAAGAAGATGATGACGACTTTGGTCTTAACGACTCATGATGTTTCTTTCTGTCTCAATTGTTTTCAAAGATTGGGAATTCTGAATTTTGACGGTGCTACTTTAAGAACCCAACCTCGTAGCTCAGAAATGTTGTAAATCAAAGGACTTGGCCACTGGTCGCCTGCCAGCAGTGAGCAGTAAGACAGGCCAAACACATGTCTGTAGTTAGTTTCATCTGCGTCCGATCAAATGCGAAATCCCTGGGTTAAGCTCTATTTGTTTTACTATGAAGGCAGTTATTGGAGTAGTGAGTCTAATATAATTTAGAGATGTGATTTCTATACAGGAAGTCAGGGCTATCCCCAAACACACCATTTAATCTGGTGCTACTACTTTATTTAGCCCAAACCTCGACTTGGATTTTTTTATAAGGGCTCATCATTGAATTATCTCACTGTGGGACAGGCGCCATGAACTTTCCTAGTGTCCTTTGGTGCAAGCCTATCAATGCATGGAAAGCCAGAAGCTCCCAACAGTCGAGCTAAAAGGTAGGGCGTGTTCTTTATGCTCAGTTTTTCCCTGGGCAAAGCTGCCAGTGTCAGCTGCAGGCAGTGACCAACGCCTGATGTGCTGCCAAGCCTCCACGTGGGCCAGGCTGGGGGAGCAGACAGGCCTGCTGCCAGTGGGCAGAGGCCAGTGTGCCTGCTGCCACTGGATGAGAACCAGCCAGTTTCCCATGCAGAATAAACCTAGTCTCGGGAAGGCCTGGTACACCTGAACACGGCTTATGTCACTAGAACACCAGAAATTATTGAAAGAAGTTCCAAGATAAGGAAATCCTGCCTTAGAGTTCACAAGGTACAATATAGCTTTACACAGTTCACCAGTTAAAGATAGAATCTGGAGCACAGATTCAACAAATTGGCTAAAAATATTGCCCTAAATTGGCTAAAATATAGCCCTATCTAATAATGGCATGTAAATAATATTAACCATTGGAGATTTCTCTCCTAGAAGCATAAGGGAATCTATGCAGAGTGAGTTCAATGAAAGTTTCAGAATGAGGTCCCAAGTGTATTAACATATATCTGCATGCAGTGCCAAGAATGAATTCACCCACTGCTTAATTCCCTCCAACTCACAATTTCTAAAGTGGTATCCAGTCCTGCAGGGAAGGGCTGTGTGCCTATAAGCATTGATCTACACTTATGATAATTTATGCTTCAGGACTGGCAACTGGCCTTGGGGGCATCAGTGAAATATCAGGCATTTGTAAAAAATGGAGAAAAATAAAAAAAGGACCTGATACGATGAAGGGAAAAAGGGGAGGGGAAAATGGGACACAAACGCTGAGGTAGAACAATTCAAAGGATGAAAAGGTCTTTTTGTTTTTGAAACACCTGTTACAGAAGAGTTGAAAGAACAGTACAGAGAACATCCATGTATTCTCCACTTAGATTTCCCAATTGCTAACATTTTGTCACATTGGCCTGATTTCTCTTTCTCTGTATCTTTTTTTCTGAACCATTTGGAAATTAAGTTGCAAACATTATGACACTGAGCGAGCATTTCTTAAGGACCTTCTCCTTCATAAACATACCACCATATCTAGGAAAATTAACATTAATTCAGTAATATCACTTAATAGTCTATATTTAAATTTCCCCAATTCTCTTTAAAATGGCTTTTATAACTTTTGCCTTTTGATTCAGAGTCTAATGAAAGTTCATACATTGCGTTTGGTTATTTTATTTTTGAAGACACTTTTTAGTAGTATAAATGTTAATTTTTTTGTAAGTGAAATTGGCCTTTTGTCTTAGAACCTGGCATCCTGACTGTAATACGTGGAGTCTTAGGTCATGATGACCTTTCTCCATGTAGCCACACCCTGAGGGTAATGGGTCCTTTGGAGAAAATAAGGAAATAAGGTGATAGAAAAATTTCTTTATGGGGAAGGAAGGTTCTAGAATGGTGGGAGGCAAGAGTTTATGTCAAAGAGAAGCAAACTGTTTTTGGCCTGAGCTACTCACACAACTGTCTCCTCATTTCCCACTCCCATTCTCTTTCACTTTTTATAACTTCTAGCAGGATCAAGTGTGAATAAAAGATAATTAAAGTTACAGACTATGAGGCATGTAAGACAGGGACTTCGCTAATATTTATTTTTTCCTTTTAAATTTCCTGAAGATGAAAAGAGAAACAGTAACATTTACATAGTCCCCTTTGCCCATAATCCTTTTCCCCCTTCAGTTTTCTCACTTGTAAAAACGAGGAAATTTATTGTATTCAGTTAAACATGCAGCTCAGAACAATGCCAGACACAGAGAAGGTCTGGCTTATATAAATGGTAACTACTGTTGTTGTTTTTACTATTAGCAGATATAACAATATATTTAGTTAGATTATTTCTTAATTGAAACCAATGCGAACAGAAAGAAAAAAGGTTGTTCAAACTGGTTGAACTGTTTTCTAGAGTCCAAAAAGGCATGAGATGGGACAAAAATATTGGCCCACTAAAACAAAAGGGGTGGGCCTGGAGGGGTGGAAAAGTCCAGGAAGGGAAGGAAGAGGTGAGGGGGGCGTTCAGCAGGGGTGACAAGCTTGGCTCCTTCTGCCTTCTCCACTGTTAGCAGCCCCCCGCTCTGAGGAGCCTTTCTCGGGAGCTCTGTGTTGGCTATTCAGTCATCCCCAGATCTCGCCAAGCTCATGAAGAAAATAGTTCCAGGGAGAGCTCAGTTATTACAGAAACCAATAAAGGCAAATCTAAACAAACTGTTCTCTGAGTCTTAAAGCTTAAATGCACAATCCACACACTTCACAGAATATAGACACGATACAACACATAATCCATGTTGTCTTCCCATCTATTTTGAATAACTGACCTTCTCCAAGGGTCTTCTGCAGCAAGTCATGTTTGGCTTGAAGTTTTGTGATGAGATTACTACCTTCCAAATATTCTCTGAGTTTCTGCCAAAGGAAAGACTCATTTTTAATTAAAAAAAAAGTCAACGTCAAAGGACTTCCCACAGCATATCTAAAATCCAGACACTCTAACTTCTGGATCCTAGAACCTTGCTGCCTGAAGTGTGGTCTGATGCAGGTCAGCAGCAGCCACCAGTTGGGAGCCTATGGACGGGCAGACTCTCAGCCTTACTGAAATCAGAACCTACATTTTAACAGGCTCTCCTGGTGACATGCATGTCCATCAAAGTTTAAAAGTTCTACTTTAGTGCAGTCCTGTGTAAATATGTCTGCATATCAGAATTACTGGAGGAGCTTTTAGAAAGTACTAACTCTTAAACCCTATCCCAGGCCAACTAAATCAGAAACTCCGAGGGAAGATAGGAGTCCATATTTCAATAAAGAACCCCAGGTGATTAACTGGGACTCCAGAAGCAGCATTTGGGGACCCTGGATCTGAGTCCTAAGGGTGGCTGGGTAGGCAACAGACGCACCATGAAGTAGAACTGCTCGGTTTCTTGCTGGTTTGCTCTTCTCTTGGCAATGCTGGGCTTACTCAGGTAGGTCTCTGAAACAGTGGACTTCACGGATTCTGTGGAGCGACTGTGCTGGAAACATTCAGAAACATCATAGTCTTCGATGGTGACCATGTCTTGTATTGTCTGCAAGGTGGCTTCAGTCGTTTTCTTAACCTGGGAACAGGAACATATTTTTCATACTAGTACGTATTTTGTGAATTCCACAAACATGCAGTGAGAATCTATTCTGTCAGGCAGAGATGAGAGAGACAGGTAAACAATACCCCGTATTACTAATATTAAATAAAGAGCCTTCTTCAAAATTATCCTATGGAGGACATCACTTTATATTTGAGTCCTTATGAATCTCATGTATTACTAGGTGCTCTTTCAATTACATTTTTTAAAAAAGATTTTATTTATATATTTTTAGAGAGATGGGAAGAGAGGGAGAGAAACATTGATGTGAGAGAGAAACATTGATCAGTTGCCTCTCCTACACACCCTGATCGGGGACCAAACCCCCAACCCAGGCATGTGCCCTGACTGGGAATCGAACCGGTGACCTTTAGCTTTGTGGTACAATGCCCAACCAACTGAGCCACACTGCTCAGGGCGGCCTCTTATTTTAATGTAATCAATTTACTGATCTTTTCCTTTATTAGTGCTTTTTGTGTTATTTAAGAAATATTTTTCCTATCTCATGGCAATAAAGATAGTGTTCTACATTCTCTTCTAGGAGCTTTTTAACTTACCTCCCACATATATTTTCCACAACTAGGTTGTACTCCACTTTGCTTATCAAAGTCTAGTGTAAATTGATAACATTATCCTTTCTCCCAGACAATGTACAGAGTTTGGAATACCTACCTCCATTGACTTCTCCTGAATTATATGCTATTTTTGTGATGTACTATTATATGTAAATATTTATATATATAAACATGAGACAATATATTTAATGTTTTACATATATATATAAATGTTGTTACATATAGTCAGCACTCATTTAGCTTTATCTATATATTTATATTCTTTGATCCTTACTCCTTATAATTTTAAGAGCACCTTCCCTTTAGAAATTCATTCTAGCATGAGTCTGTGGTGTTGAACACTGTTTTTATTGATGTGACATTATTTTATTTTATTATCTTTTATTATCTTTACATTATTATCTTTTATTTCACCTTTATTTATGAAAGATATTTTTCCTAGTTGGCAGTTATTTACTTTCAATACATTAAACAGATCACTGTACTTTCTTGTGGCTTCTATGTTCCTGATAAATGAGCAGTTTGCTGTCAATCTATCACTATTTTGAATGAATGTTGTTTTCTTCCTCCATCTGCTTTTAAAGTTTTCTACAGTTTCACCATGATGTTTCTATGTAATAATTAAAAAAAAAATTCTACCTGGAACTTGGTGGGGGAGGCTTCTTGAATTGTGTGTTTTTTATAATCTCTGATAAACTTTCAGGCTTTATCTTTGCAAATATTGTCTCTGCTTTCCTTTTCATCCTTTTTCGTTCTGAGCATTTACTTAGTATGCTAAATATCACTGTATTCTCTATATTGCTTGCCCTTCTCTTCATATTTCTACCTTTTGTTTTTCATGCTGCATTTTGATTATTTTCTTCTGGTTTGTCTTCCACTTTGATAATTCACTCTTTAGCTGTATCTAATCTGCTATTAAAACCACCCACTGATTTATTAATTTGGATTATTGTATTTCTCAGTTTTAGAATTTCTATGTGTTTCACTTTCAAATGTGTTATCTCACAGTAAGCAGCTCTTATATAGTTTGTTTCTAAAAATCCCAATATTTGGAGTTTCTATAGTTAACCATACTTTGCCATGTTTAACACGCTCCTGTGTATAATGCACACCCATGTTTTTGTGTGCATTATACTAAGGATTATTATACCCATTACTGTACTCATGGTAAGTAATCATTACACTCATGTATAATGCACATCCTTATTTTTCCCTCAAAAATTTGGGCAAAAAAGTGTGTACTATATACGGCAAAATACGGTATGTCTCTGTTATCTCATGTTTCTTCTGGCTATCATGTGTTCTTGTCTCCTCATGTGCCTCATTATTTTTGCTTTGTAGAATTATTGAAGTCTAGAGTGAGTTTATCATCCTCCAGAAAGAATGTCTGTTTATTTTTCCAAACCATTAGGGCTATTAATAGTTAAGAATCACTGGATTTTATTTCTGATCAAAATATTTGATGCTCTTCTCTTTACAAACATATGGTTCCCTATGTCATGGGCTTTAGGCTTGGCCATGCCTCTTGTCCTGGGTAGTGAAATGGGAAGAAATCAGATAAGTGACAGTCCATCATTATAGGAAGTAGACATATAAAGATCATTTAAACAAAACCATATTGTAAGTTATTAAAGTCATGATTATATATTTATTGGCTAAATGAAAAGACTCACCACCCTGGAAGTGACATCAGCAAGATGGCAAAATAGGATGTCCCCTGCTCATCTCTTCCACAGCAACAAAACTATGGCAGCCATTCACAGACAAAAGTGCATTTGTGGGAGCTCTGGGGTCCAGGCAGCAGCTTGCAAACCCTGGCAGAGTCCAAGACTGGGAAGGGCTGATTTGAGGAAGCAGACCTGTGCCCAGGTGGCAGGCTTACCAACCATGATCCTTTTACAGACCCAGAAACAGCCCTGTCCCCCTGTGGGCTCAGGTACAGTTCTATTTGGCCTTGGTCCTGCCACCAATTCCATCCACCAATGGACCCAAGAGGAGTCCCGTCCACCTGGGCCTTAGGTAAGAGGACTTCTGACCTTGACACAGTTCTAGTCCTTCTTAGCCCTGGTCTGGGAGTAGTTCTCCTCTGCCCAGAGACTTGCCAGAAGGCACACTTGTCCATGCTCCTGGAGGCAGCCCTGTTGACTCTGGTCTAAGAGCAGATCTTGAAGTTGTGCTGTAACTGCTCTCGCACCTCCCAGCAGCAGTTTGGGAGTAGTCCTGCTCCCCTAAAGGCCTGACAGGAGACATGCCCAGCCATGCTTCCAGAAGAAGGCCCGCCAATCTTGCTCTGATTGTAGATCTTGAAATGGCTCTGTAGCCTGGCTGCAGACAAGCTCAGCTGCAGTCTGGAAGCAGTTCTCTTGAAGATGTACCAGGCAGGAGACACGTCCATCTGAGCCCTGGAGGCAAGCCTGCTAACTTCAGTCCATTTGTGGATAATGAAGCAGCCCTGTAACTTGGTTCTAATACTTCTTAGCAATGACCTATGAGCAGTCATGTCTGTGTGGGGACCCAACAAAAGGCAAGCCCATTCATACTCCTAGTGGCAGGCCCATCAGACTTGATCCAGCGTTGGATCATAAAGCATCCCTGTAACCTGGCTCCAGTCCTTCAACACAGGCTCAGGTGTGGTCTGAAGCCAGTTCTGCATGCCAGGGTCACGTCCAGTGTCCTGGCAGGTGCCACGCCTATTCGAGAATCTGGTAATACACCTGCTATCTGTGGGACCAACTGTGGACTCCTGACCCAGCATCATACTAACTAACTAACTAACTAACTGAAGTCTTGGAGGAAGTACCACTAGGCCAGGGACCAGGCAGGATCCATGACCACCCAAGCTTTGGTAATGGGACCCCCTATTGTGAACCCTACTGTGGACTCAGTATCTGCCCAGTAATTTCTTGTCATTGTCAACACCACTGTTCTTCTTTTCTCAATTCTTCCTCAGAAGCAAGAGTGTTACGTTACAGTTAAGTCTGGAATTGTCAGGAAAAATAAAAGATGTGGCAGAAAACACCAGATATGATGGCTGGAACTATGTATTATCCCATGGGATGTTCTTGATGAAGAGTAACACGAACTTCTGACACACACAGCCATGTTAATAAGTCACAAGGGGGAAGATAATGAGACAAACATGAAACAGCTAGTATGAAAATTGTAACGACTCTCCACTAGCTGCAGGAAAACGCAGTTGGGTTTAGTAGGAGAGGCCAGAAAACGTGAAAAGGGACTGCAAACACCTGGAGAACGGACTGCATAGAAGGCATGCTCAGGTGGCAAGGACTCTGAGACAACTACCAAGACCGATGACTGGGAAAGGTGACTTCTGTTGGCTTCTGTGGACGGGCTTTTGCCTTTCTTCTCCCAGGACACTGCAGTCACTGGAGAAAACGAGAAAGCTGCCTCGGGGGTTTCATTCTCCAAACACACTGTCAGACTTCTAGGGCTGCCGTAACAAGGCCCCACAGGCTGGGTGGCCAAAACAGCAGAGGTTTATTGCCTCACATTCTGGAGGCCGAGGTCTGAAATCAAGGTTCCTTCTGAGGGCCGTGAGGGGGAATCTGTTCCAAGACTACCTCCTTTGCTTGTGGATGGCCACTTTTATGTCTCTTCCCATTGTCTTCTGTGTCCAAATGTCCCTTTTTATAAGGACAGTTTTATTGGATTAGGGGCCACTCTAATGACCTGTCTTCAGATGAGGTCATATTATGAATTAGGGTGTCAATATGTGAATTTTTGGGGAATACAACTGAACACACACCACATTATCTCATAGCAGTTATTTTTAACCTTATTCATCTCATGGCACATATAAACTCATTACTAAAATTCTGTGGTGCACCAAAACAAAGGTATAATTTTGATTCATCCACACTGGACGGCTATCATTGTGTTGGCTTTGTCACTTTTTCATTTGACAATCTACAGGAAAAGAGGTCAGTGCCCCTGACTAAATAGTCAGCTATTGCATGTTTTAAAAATTCTTGCAGCATGCCAGTTGAACATTTCTGTCTTATAGCATTGTTCCTGGCACCTTGTGCCTGGTGCAGGCCTCCTTGTCCCTTAACACCCATCAATCCACTTGTACAGGTGACCCCCAGGAGTGCTTTCCCTTCCTCACTTATCTACTCACTCCTTGCCATCACTGACCTTGGATGCATGTCGATTATAGTACTGTGTCATTTCAGATGTGTTAAAAATTAGCAGAAGGAGACCATACATGCATGCACACACAGAGAGATCGGAGAAATGCCATAATTGACTAGCCAGGGATGCAGACACTTCCAGGCAGCACAGGCCACAGCAGGCAGGAGCAGAGTCAGAGCTCCTGGCCATGGCCTTCCCTCACTCCTGGTACCCAACATGGGGTACTGATGCTAGTGACCTTGTCTATGCTGGCTAAGGTATTACCCAACCTGGAAAAACAGTCCACCTGGGGGAGGGGTCTACCACTTTTCCAGAGGAATTCACACTAATCATCTATGTACTTGCACTTAAGGGGACACTTATAAATACCAAGCTTTCCTGAATTTCTAACAAAATTCATTCTCAGCAATGATACAACTTAATCCAAAGATCATTCCCATGGCTCTCTGGACAACACCCTGCCTTCCGCTGTGTCTCACAAAGCATGTTTTCTTCTAACTCTGAGTTAACGACCCACCTGAGTGGATGTGATACAGAACGCGGTCAGAGGAGCAAGACACCAATGGTTGTGACAAATGGTTCTCTTAAGGACCCACCGCACTGTTGAGAGGACTGTGTTTTCCATCGATAAGGGGAACAACTTGAGGTCAGGGACAGCCTATATAAATCTTTATATCTCTAGTCACTAGCACAGTGCTTGGAATACAACAGGCTTTCCAAAAAGTTCACTGAAGGAATGGCGGAAGTTGGAATCATCCTCCTTTCAAATCCACAGGTGCCAAAGAGGTGTTCGGCACACATCCACAACGTGTGGTTTCTTTGCTGACCGTCCTCGTGGTCTCTGCCCACGAGGGGTACCTGACCTCGTCACTCACATTTAGAACTTTTCTAGAACCTCTCCTCATTCTGCCTAGTAATTCTTCTGGATCAAGGCCTTCCCTTCAGTGAGTTCAAGCTTAGTTGAAACTATACATACTTATACATACTTATGTACATTGCTTCTAAAAATGTGTGTTTTCAGCGAAAGGCAGTTGATCCTGTTTTCAATTTTGGCCAAGATGATGCTATTGTTTAAGGGATATGTGGCCATTACCTTTCACTTCGGCTTTCCCTGTTACCCTCATCAGTAGCAGGTTGCAGGCAAGTAAGAAATACTTAAGTAAAAGTGAGGTTGAAACCACAGAAATCATCAGAGATAGCAATTATAAGTTAGTGGTTATCAAGCTCCACATCTTATACCAAGACTCAAAAAAAATCTGACAACTGCCCATAATAGTTTGATGACTGATTTACATGACTTGAGATTTTACAGCAGCCATTGGTACTACAGGAAAATCTGGAGGGAAACGTAATTTTTCTATGATATAACCAAAATATCCCTTACTTTCATCAACTACTCGTACCATAAAAATGGTATCAAATGTTTGTCTAAAATCTTGTTCATTATTGTTGAAAATATCCTGTGTAAGGAATATAGTTTTGGAGGAGTCTGTGAAATACTCCCGGGTAAACTGTTGGTGGAAGGTTTTAAGTGGTGCGAGGAAAATTTACATGGGGCTCTCAGTTCATTAAATCTTGCTGCAGATTAGTTGAGGAATAACAGGCTTCTGCCTTCTCCATTCCTTTCGGGGGGCTAAATCTGCAACGTAAGAGGGACTTGTTTTGTATGTGAGGTTTTAGTCATAGCACAGAAGTGACATGCTTATAAAACTCTATTTTCTGGACCAAATATTGGGACAAATGGTCTAAAAATGGGACAAGCTACTTAACACTAAGACTGTGCTAAAAAAATGAGAGGCATAATTTCTCTAGTTATGCAGTCCATTTTCATTTTCTTTGGCTGAGCAGATAAAGGAAGGAAAGAGGAGTCTGAGAAAAGGGAAACGCGGTCTACGGGGAGTTACTCCAGAGGCTGGCTTTGGAAGAAACAACAGGACTGACTTCTAAACTGAAACCCCTAGGACAGAAGTTAAAGAGTAAACTTTCAGAAAATGGACAAGACTGTGTAACACTAGATTGGAAAGAGTTTGGAAAATGTTTATAGGGAGAAAGGTAAAAATGATCATTTAGAGTTAGGTTGCTTTTAAAGTGCTATCTTTCCAAGTGATGTTTATTAATGTTTCACGTGAAAAGTTATTCTTTGAAGTAAGAAAAATAAAACAAAAAAACCCGGGAACACATTGTGTGGAAAGCAGGCCCTGCTCTACTTCTGCGTGCACAATGCCTGGTGGTCACCAGTGTTTGCCGGCTGGCTGGCTGGCTTACTGAAAGTGGGAGCTGCAAGAGTGAGGGACCAGGGATGCAAGTTTGCAGCACAACGGAATGGAAAGCTCATTTTAAAAGGTTCAGCAGGCAAATGGAAAGTTGTGAGTGAAAATAAATGTCACAATCTATTATGAATCTGCAACAACCACAAACTTAATCAAGTCGTTCTCAAATCTTTCTTTCAACTTTTACTATTTATGAGTATACTGAGGTCATTTCACAAATGCTACTGCTCTCTTTTCTTTAAGGCAGGTGCTGCAAACTCAAACATCTTCAAGGGCCAAGGGACGGGGCAAGTGGGCCGAGCGGGGAGCAGGACAAACAAGCAGCACACACACTGTGTCTAGGGAAGCATCTACTGCTCAGCTTAAGCAGGTTATCATCCTGTAGAAATGTAGGTC
This sequence comes from Macrotus californicus, assembly GCA_007922815.1. Lineage (NCBI taxonomy): Eukaryota > Metazoa > Chordata > Mammalia > Chiroptera > Phyllostomidae > Macrotus > Macrotus californicus. The sequence goes on along the minus strand of VMDR010013994.1, from coordinate 4,199 downwards.
TAGTGTAACAAGACTTTCTAATTTTTAGAAGCTAAAAATCAATATTTTTATTTAAAATTTTCAATTTTTAAATAACTAATTTTTAAAAATCAGGCACTGTAAAGCAAACAAAATTAACATGACCAAAGGGTTCTTAGCATATAAACCCTTCTAAGAAGGCTTCCTACAGCTTCAAATAGTTGCCATTATTTATCATTGTGTAAGATTTGCTGAAAAGGTTCAGGTATTTACTGAACTACACTGTCCATTCTTTTGTAAACTTGGACAAAATTCTCTCTCAACTTTGATCTTTTTACAGCAGTCAAAATTATTTGTAGGTAACTGAACCCTTGCTAGTAAAATTTAGACTTTATGAGTGTGTATATTTTTATGCAGAGGCAGAGAGTTATATAGAATTATACATGTTTCTTTACTTGTATTGAATATATTTTGTTTTGATACCAATGTGTCAATTTTCCGTCCTATCAATGGGAGGTTGAGAGGCAAGCTCTTCATTTACGGTAAAGTGCTACACAGGACTCCAAATCAGCAATGGCTGCTATGTTGTTCCCAAGGTATGTCTCTTATATGTCGCGTTGCATGAATGACTTCTTACAGTCTGGTTCTAACACTAGACAGATGCCAACTGTGACTTATTCATCTCTGTACTCTCTGTACCTGGCAAAATATGTGGAATGTAGAAGTTGCTCAACAAATACGTACTGTACTGAATCGAACTGACCCACGGTATCTGGTCTCCTTAGGTGGGCTCTCCAGGCCTCTTATCACATGACTGCTGCTTCACCTTTGGCTCATCCCCAAGGAGAACCTGGGTGGCAACCGAACTGCTCTGGGAAAGCAAGGTTTTCCCAGGGTACCTTGAAATATGTTGAAACATGTTCCTCCTTCTATACCTATGGAAATCTAGTGACTATCAAAAATCCAATTTAAATCTTACTTTCATTGGGAATCCCATTCCACTACCGTGGATCTGTTCCATACAACAAATCATACACCACCAGTCATGCTCACAGGAACTATCAGGACAAACCACTTCATTCGTTTCTACAGTAAATTTTTACAAATTAACCCTCAGGAAGTGCTGCCTGCTGCATCAGTTTATACGGACTCTATGCTTCTCCAAATTTATGCCCCAAGTGACATACATAAAATGTTATGAACTCAGAGGCCTGTGGAGGCCAGAGAGGTAACATAAATGCACGAGTCCAATGTAAGAAAGTCAGGAGCTGAACGAATATGGTAAAGAAAATTTAAATAGCCCAGCTCTCCCCTTCATGAGGCAATGCAGGCCCAGAGTTGCCAGTCTGCCCTGTTTTTAATAGTCCGGAACTGCGGGAGCCACATGAAACAGGTCTGTGGGCTGCTGGTTTTGACCTTGTATATGACATGCTATTTTCCTAGAGTTTGGAGAATTTTTCCAATTAAAGCAGCAGGAAGACTTGCATTAAAAAAAGTGGAAGTCACAAACTGTAAGTTCAGTAGGATCCGGTAACTGTATTAGGTGAATATTCTGCGGTGTCTCGCTTAAACCCTAAGCCTCAACTCTGCACTTCAAGGTGAGTGATAGCTTTCCTTTGGAAAGGCTCATTTGTGGGGCTTTACAAAGAGATCCAAGTCTTAATCTCATTGGTTACATCTTAAATACACATGTTTGAATAAGGGGTGGCTTGGTTCTTCTGGAAAGAATGGAAGCCAGAAAGCTGCAATGGGTTTTGACCAAACTATACTGGTCTCAAACACATCAGCCTTTTTTAATACAAACACACACACACTCATATAGCTCATAATGTCCTTGTGGGATTGAAATAAAAGGGAGCATTAAAGTGAATTTTGATAAAATTCATTTTTTTTCTTCTGTTCCATATTCCTCACTTAGGGGAATTGTTTGTCTCTAGAAACAGATATTTCTGTTGGGGCTGTCAATCAAAGGGGTCTATGAGTGGGTACAGTATCTAAGCTGACCAATGAGAAAATCCCATTTCCTGGATGTAAAGGCTGGTTCAGAAGTACGCATGACAAGTCAGGCCAATGAAGGATCCTCTTTCAGGGAGAAAAGTGCTGGAATGGGTGAGGTGGCAAGCTGTAGGCACCACGTAGTCCCGGCTCTCCCAACACGTGGGGGGGTGGGTGCAGGAAACTCATACCCACACTCCTGAAGGTATCACTTCAAAGTGACAAAAAGAGAGATTCTTGGTAATATCATCTGAACACAAGTTTAATTATGACTGCAGCTACTGAAACCTGATCAATAAGTAAACTTCCAACATATAAATTTGACTTGGGTCCCTACGAATTACAACTGAGAGCCATGATAATACAAGAAACATTTGTGATTCATATTTTTATTTAAGGAGAACATGGATCCAATTAAATTAATTTCAGAAAGAGGCAGCTGAATTGTATGATTGCTTTCTGGCTCATCATATATTTATAATTTGCATTTTATGTTCTATCCATTTAAATCCACTAATGTCAGCAAATAAACAGTTTCTATTCTCATTCAAGTACTATTTTAAAATGATTTTTGTACTAATTATATCAGTAATGCCATGTTCAGTCCCCAAAACCTACAGAATACAAAAAGCATAAAAAGCACTAATTTCAAAAGTTATGATTAAATGAACACACCCATCAAAAGTTCCGTATGATCCATTATTGTATATTCTTGGACACATATGTTGAATTTGATAACCTATTGGAACAATTTTTAGTGTGAATTATTGATTCCATGTGTATGCAATGAATCCCTGGCAAAGTATTCATCTATGGTAGAATACAAAATCTGCATTTATCCTCTACAAAGAGTATTTTAGGAACCCTGATTTAGCTGAAAATACATGATGAAGTGATTGCATTTAGAATGTTAAATATGCCTAGGTTGTGTGAAAATGTCTTCCAGTTGACATTAGAATTCGGATTACTTGTGGGACAGAAAGCATGCTCACCTCCTCATTCTCGATTTTGAGAGTGGCCAGTCGGGACTGTAGCTGCTGGTATCTGAGCATGAGTTCCGCCTGGACCGGCTGCTGAGCACTGACCTGACACACCTGAGGGGGAATCAGAAGCCACAGTTACAACAGGGAACCATCAAGCCAGCCTCCAGAGAGAGGGCTCTCCTATTTAAATGCAGCATGAATCATGCCAATCCCAAGATTCCAATTACATACCTACTTTTAACAGCCTCCTCAAAACCTCAGTTTTAAATATGAACTGGTTACGTAAGAGGGAAGAGCAGAATGCAGCTGTGTGGCCTGGATATGACTGGAAAGAGAGCAGCTGCAGGAGCACTGCTCTTAGAACGAGGCAGTTGCTGGAGATGGAGCTCTGATGCTGACGTCTCACTCGTGCGATTCTTAATGACTTTCAGGAAGACAACAGAGTGCGCAGGATGGTCCAAATGGAACATCCAGGCACAATGGGCAAGCAGCAGAGCCTGCTGCTTATAGTCAGCTGGGTGACTATGATAAGTTACTAAACCTCAGTTTTCTTATCTATAAGATGGGCATAATAACTTTTATGAGTTCCTGTGCCACAAGGTTGTTTGTTGTAGGAATGAAATGAGATAATACACAGAAATACCTTAGAACACTACCTGGGACAATAAAACCTCAAAAAAAATGTGAATAGCTATTATTAACATCTTCCAACCTGGGTTGTCTTGCCAATGCCAGGCAAACAACGTGAGTCACCATGAACTTCAAGAGGCCACTTATCTTACGCTTTGTCAGAAAGATATTTTGGTCATGTTCTCAATTATAAATAAGGTCAAATTAGAATCTTTTAATTATATTAAAATTATGCCAAAAACAATTTCTTCTTCTCTTTCTTGTTATAGAAATACTCTTGGAAGATGAAGATTTTCTTTTATGGAGTCTCCAAAACATCACAGAGATTATTGCTCCCTGGCAATGCTGGCCATTAAAAAAAAAAAAAGGCAACAGACTTACTTTATTAAAATAATAGATTTTTAAAAAGGTAAAAACTATTAACCCAATTGAAGTCACTGTCTGTGATATTTTGTCATTTTACAGGGTGGGGTAAAAATAGGCTTACAGGTGTTCCTATGGAAAATAATACAATAATAAAAAATAACACAAGAATAAACTGTGTTTCATGTACTCACAACTGCAAACCTACTTTCCCCCCTCATGTACTCACAACTGTACACCTAACATATCCATAGTTGAGAAATTAAAGGA
>VMDR010013993.1:0-24159 GCA_007922815.1 Macrotus californicus | reverse complement strand
AATCATAGGGGTGCCAGAAGGAGAACAGGAAGACCAAGAAATTGAAAACTTATTTGAACAAATAATGAAGGAGAACTTCCCCAATCTGGAAAAGAAAATAGACTTTCAGGACGTCCAGGAAGCCCAGAGAGTCCCAAAGAAGTTGGACCCAAGGAGGAACACACCAAGGCACATCATAATTACATTACCTAAGATGAAAGATAAAGAGAGAATCTTAAAAGCAGCAAGAGAAAAGGAGACAGTAACCTACAAAGGAGTACCCATAAGACTGGCAGCTGATTTCCCAAAAGAAACCTTGCAGGCAAGAAGGGGCTGGACAGAAGTATTCGAAGTCATGAAAGGCAAGGACCTATATCCAAGATTAGTCTATCCAGCCAAGCTATCATTTAGAATGGAAGGGCAGATAAAGTGCTTCCCAGACAAGGTCAAGTTCAAGGAGTTCATCATCACCAAGCCCTTATTATATGAAATGTTAAAGGGACTTATCTAAGAAAAAGAAGATCAAAAATATGAACAGTAAAATGACAACAAACTCACAGTTATTAACAACCGAACCTAAAACAAAAACCAAAACAAACTAAGCAAACAACTAGAACAAGAACAGAATTATAGAAATGGAGATCACATGGAGGGTTATCATCCGGGGAGTGGGTAGGGAGAGTGGGGGAAAGGTACAGGGAATAAGAAACATAAATGGTAGGTAGAAGATAGAAGGGGGAGGTTAAGAATACTATAGGAAATGTAGAAGCCAAAGAACTTATATATATGACCCATGGACATGAACTAAAGAGGGGGAATGTGGGTCGGAGGGAGTGTGCAGGGCAGAGGGGAATAAAGGGGGGGAAATGGGACAACTGTAATAGCATAATCAATAAAATATATTTAAAAAAATAAAAATAAAATGCTAAAGGTTAAAGATAAAGAGAAGATCCTAAAAGCAGTAAGAGAAAGGCAGAAAATTACCTACAAAGGAGTTCCCATAAGACTGTCAGCTGATTTCTCAAAAGAAACTTTGCAGGACAGAAAATATTAGCAAGAAATATTCAAAGTGATGGGAAGCAAGGACCTACAACCAAGATTATTCTATCCAGCAAAGCTATCATTTAGAATGGAAGAACAGAAAGTGCTTCCCAGACAAGGTAAAGCTAAAGGAGTTCATCATCACCAAGCCCTTATTATATGAAATGTTAAAGGGACTTATTTAATAAAAAAGAATATGAAAACTATAAACATTAAAATGGCAATAAATACATAACTATCAACAATTGAATCTATAAAACAAACTAAGCAAACAGCAGAACAGAAACAGAATCATAGATATGGAGAACATTGGGATGGTGGCCAGTGGGGAGGGGAGTCTGGGGGAGTGGGGGAAAAGGAGAGAAGATTAAGAAATTCAAATTGATAGTTACAGAATTGGCAGGGGGATGTTAGGAGCAAGTTCAGGAAATGGAGTTGCCAAAGAACTTGTATGCATGCCCCATGGACATGAACAAAGGAGGAGGGATCACCAGAGGGAGTGAGGGGTGCTGAGTGGAAGGGAGCAAAGGATGAAAAATTGGGACAACTCTAATAGCATAATCAATAAAAAATAAAATAAAATTACTACCTAAAAAATTTTATTTCTCTGCAATAATAGTCTATAACTGATAGGGTTTTGTGAGGCTCAATGAGATCTGATGCAATAATCCTTTTAAAGAGTTTAGCACAGTGCCTCACCCATAATAATGTGGTAGATATGATTATTATTTATGGGATTCAATAATTCTGCATGTTCTGAAACTGCAATAATTTTGAGAGCCAAATCATAAATTTTTTTTGCTCAAGTGCTGAGAAGTCACACTAGAAAGGAACTAATAGCTGAAATATGTATGTCTCACTTATCAAGATTGTCTTTTTATTTGTGTGATTGTTTGATCCATATCTGTCTTACATATAAGGCGGCAATCTTCGCAACAGCAAGGGCCCTGTCAATTTTTGGTTATCATTTGAACCCAAGCATTTATCAAAATGCCCGGAACATGGGAAGCACTCAATATTTGCTGAGATATTTTGTTCACTTATTTGAAAATATTCCAAGTGCTATGCTAGAAATTAGGGATACAGAAAGTCTCAAAAAGTTTTCTGCCATCAAAGAATTCTAGTCTAGTCAACAAGTCCCTAAACCAAACCAATGATTACAATAAAACAAAGTAAGTGTTATGAGCACTATTCACATTGAGTGCTGTGGAAAAATGTAAGAGGGGCATCTAACCAGTTAGGAGAGAGAGGAGAGTTAGGGAAAGGTTTCCAGAGAAGGTAACAACAGTTGAGATAATCTCAAAATGGGCAAGAAAAAGAGAACAGTCCAGGGAGAACACGAAACACAGAAATGAGAAAGTTAGAGGAAAGGCAAGTTTTTCTGTCTAATTGAAGAAGGGTCATCGAGAAAAAGTGGCAAGAAACAAGGTGGAGAAGTAGGGAGATATCAGAACATGTATTATAAAGGATCTTGAATTTAATTATGAAGGCAATCTGGAGGCACTGAAGGATTGGAAACAGATATGATAACCTGAAAAATGAGTGGGGTGGACTAGTTCTCTAAACTATCTTCCAGTTTTAGAAATCTGCATACATGATGGTCCCATAAGATTAAAGTGGAGCTAAAAAAAAGTCCTGTCACCCAGTGATGTTGTAGCATTCATGATGTCGTGCCACAACATAGTGTGTGTTTGTGGTGATGATGACGTAAACAAGCCACTGCACTGCCATTTGCAGAAGAGCACGGCACGTACAGTGGTTACAGTACACCACACTCGATAATGATGATAAGTGACTATGTAACTGGTCTATGTATTTGCCATGGTATATTTCTCAGCACTATTTTAGGGTGTTCTCTTGCTACTATTGAAAATAAAACAGTTTTCTGTAAAACAGCATGCCATGTTGGGCAGGCAGCCTCGCACAACTTGTGTTTACCACTTCTCTTCATTGCCTCATTTTCTCTTGTGCTGGATTTAATCTGTTGCTTTTTTGTACAGTAACATGCTGTGCAGCCTGGCAGCCTAGGAGCAATCGGCTCTACCAGGTAGCCCAGGTGTGTAGTAGACAGCACCATCTCGGTTTGTGTAAGCACATCTCTGATGTCCACATGACCACAACAATGCCTAACTACCCCTTTCTCAGAATTTATCCCTTTCATTCAGTGACACAGGACTGTATTCAGATACAGTAGAGCTTTCTTCGGTCTGCTTGAGGTCCTCTTACCACCTCTTCCTCCCCTTTCTCCTCTTCCTCCTCCTCACCGTCGGGTGCTAACCCTTAACCTACACTTCTAATTCTGATTATCCTTCACCTAGAAAGCCTTACCTGCTGCCCCGTGTTCTTTCCCTGAACTTTCTCAGAACGCTCACTTTCTGCTTTGATGAATGTGTAACATTCTATATTATAATTGCCTGGTCAACCCCCTCTTTCCTCTTCTCTGAACTCACTCCCTAACACAGGACTACATACCCCAAGATCAGGGAGCATTCCTACATTGCTCACCAGGACCCCAACACCACACAGGAAGCACATACTAAGTACTCAGCAAATACAAGTTGATTTAACCAGTTGTTCAAGCAATTAAAATATCCCATGCTGCAGTAGTGGAGGAAGAAAAGTCTTTGGCTCGTGTGTTGCTTCCCAAAGTCTTCCTATTTTACCCTTGACCATTAATATGTGGTGATACTTTGGCAAGAGACAATCCAATACAGCCATCGCATAAAGAGAAATGGGGATAAAAGATGAACAACATCAACAAAAGCACTTACTTCCCTTCACAGTTGTTGGAAGACTCATATTTTTTAACAAGCTATGGAGGCTTGGTCCTTGCTTGGTCCTTTAGACTCTTCTCTTTAGGTAGCCTAGGTGGCTAAGAAAGGACGAGGAGCCAAAAAGGTCCAACTAAGGGCTTTTATCCGAGGCAGGACGCTGCGATCAGCCAGGCTGAGTCTGAGCAGACTGCAGCAGCAAGAGAAAGGGTGGAAGGGTTTTTAGCGGTGTTTAGCAGACCCTGGGGAGGATGAGTCACCTTGCTGATCTGTCCCAGGTGTCCAGGATATAGGTATTTGCAAGACAATGTCCTCTGGTCAGGGATGGCTGATTCAGCATAGGAAAGTCCAGGAGATTTATGGGTCTTGCTCCTGGGAAAAACTGGAGGGAGAAGGGAGGGGCAGTGAGGATTCAACTGGCTTCTAGCAGGTTTTCCACGGCTGTGTCTCAGTTGCTTCCAGTAACAGGGAACCTTGTCGTCAGGTATTCAGCTGGTGACACACACCTTCTTTGTTCCAGCATAGGTGGGGCTTAGGCCCTCCATGTCCCAGTACATTCCAACATTCTCAAGCTTAAATTGTTCAGGATTATCAGACCACACTTGGCTGAGACCAGGATTCCTGACTCTTCAACCTCCTTCCATAATCACCACCAACCCTTGCAGATTAAGGACTGACTTGCCCACTAGGCCCAGTAGTAACTCAGTGTCTAAGGCCCATGATAAGTTTAGCAGTGCCTGAAAATGTTTTAATTTCTTTTAAAATCAGGAGAAAAATACAATTTTAGGTCAAAAATATTTTGAAATAGAATATAAATATATCTGTCTTTACACCAGCACAGTTGTAGAATATAACTTTTAGTTCTTTTGGTGGCAGGGTTCGATGAAGTCAAGAGTGCCAGGTGCCTGTGAAAATCAGGACTTTGGCCCACTGAGTGCCTGTGAGGTGACTTGTGCACACAGGGCCAGGATGAGGCATGGGAATCATCTCAGTCCTGTGCAGCCTCGGTGGAGCCCCAGTCCTGGTGAGAGGGCGGAACCACGTGGCAGATTCAAGGACTGCCCCTGCGCCTCTGGAGGAAGGGTTGTATGAATGGGCAGATGGAGGCTGCTTTCACCCCTCTGCCTTGGGCTTTTACAGGGACTGCTGGGAACCCACCGAAGGAAACCAAAATATGCCCCTTTAACAAGTTATTCTGAGTTGAAGGTAATTAAGAAGCAGTAAATGCAGAAAAACCTTTCTGCCTAAAGACAGAAATAGCTTCTCCTCTTACTGGAGACTCTTATCAGCCCAGAGATGAAACCAGAAGAATCTGCAAACAAACTTGGTTACACTAACCCCTATCTCCCAAGTCAAGGAAGACAAGGACCACCTAGCCCTAGTTGGATTACGCTTTGCCCAAACCCTTTGTCTTGACAATTCTTCACAAATTAATGGTTTCTTTGTCTCTAAGTTATAAAAGCCTGCTCTGGTCACTTCTTCAGGTTTTCATTCTCTTGTGAAGGCTCCCATGTACATGTAGAAATTTAATAAAATTTGTTTGCTTTTCCCCTGTGAATCTGCCTTTGCTTAATTTTCAGACCCAGCCAGTGACCTTAATAAAAAGGTCAAGAGGAGCCTTTCTCTCCCCTACACCACTTTAGCTCACCAGCTACCAAAATGAAATTGCTCCCATCACTAGGATTAACAACTAGTTCAATACTCCAGTCATTCAACTCTCTAGACACAAACAGAAGTCTATTAAATAATATTGGATTAATATTTTCATTATTAAGTATATTAAACAATATTTTTAAACAAATCATTGTTCTTCTATCACTCTGATTTGACATGTACAGTCTCAACCAGGTAGTCACTAGCTACAGGGTCTGGGGAAACGTCTTGTCCAGGACCTGACATTTCCTCTTCCGCGTCCCCAGCTTTAGGGACAGTCTCCTTTCCGCCCCAGATCAGTTTCGGAAACGCAAGATCACAGCATTCAGTTGACAAGGAGGAATTTAAGCAAAAGGAAGGCCAAATTTGCAGAGCTGAAAAGACAACTTTTAACCTTGAAAGACTTATTCCACTACCCCATTCTGGAGATGCTCTGGGGCATTTGCAGTTAGATGTTGAGCTCCCCCTGGGTCTGGGAGAAGCCATCCCACAAATTCTAGACAAGCAGACTGGCGCTTGGAAGGCTTAGTAATAAGAAACCAGTTTCTTAGCGCTGTGCTTCGCTGCAGAAGGAGTTCTCAAGACACTACTTTGTAAGAAGGGCTCCTTCCCTCCGCCAGGAAAGAACAAAGCTGTCAATGGGCAGGCTTCAAGTGCAGCACTTACCGAAGTGACACGGCTGCCCAAACCCAACGACAGCTACATCGGAGTCCCGCGTGTGTAAGTTTGCTTCATAAAGGAGAGAACTAGGTCTGTCTTCTTCATCCCTGAATCTCATGAAGCACACGTGGTTGTAGAAATGCATGAATTGTTCAAATAAAATCACTGCTCCCTAGGTTTAGAGGGGGACTCCAGCTAAGCATTGAGCACTTCTACTTAAAATTCTAAGCACACATATTTACTTTTTCTGCCTTTCTTTCATTATTAAGCCCCATAAATGTTTTTTAAATTTTTTCCAAATTGTTTATTTTTGTCTTTTTACATAACTTAATTCTTTTATCTTTTTTTATTCATTCAGCAAATATTTGTTTCTCCTGAGCCAAACTTCCTACTTCAGAGATAATGAAAAAGCAAATGCCTTAGAAACAGACATGCAGATCCAAATATTTACTCCACCAGTTTCTAGCTCAGCGCCCTCCAGCAGGCTGCCCCATTTCTACCAGCCTCAGCAACTACACATGCAAACCAGAACCACACCCATCACAGGAGATTGTCTGAGGACTAATGTACGTATATAGTAGGCATTTGATAAGTTCTCATTGTCTTCCCTGCCTCTATTTCCTGTTAAAAGGTGAGAAACTATATGATTGGCAAATCCAACTTAAGCTCTCAGAAAGCAGAAAAGGTCCTTCCCACAGCACGGACCATGCTGTGTGTCATCCACACCGCCGCTTGGTTTCCTTCTGGGAACTCAGAGCAAAAGCATTTCTCAGACCTCCTGGAGGTCATGGGTCACATGACCATTAGAATGCGACAGAAGTAAAATCTGCCACTTGCAAGTCTGGCCTCTCACGGAAGCCCAGAAGCAGAGAATCCAGGGGATGGCTGGAGGCATGGAATAGAAGTCTAGGGCCTTGCCTTCCTGCACAGAGTAGACCCTCCCACCCCCACTGACCAGCAGCAAATCAGTGTGCAAAGTGCCTGGTTTGGCAGCTGTGTTGCCTTGTTCTCACAGAAGTGAGCCTATTCTGAACAACTCGCTACACAACCTACCAGCCGGTCCTGGACCTGAAAACCTGCAAACAGATTAATAGCGGTCAGTTCTCTCACTGAATTTTCCTGAGAACAAAGTAGACTGGGCCTTAACTTCTCAGTTCCCCACTCAGCACTTAGCACAACGCCCTAAAGAGTTGCTTATGATCTACGTGTGGCTTGAATATTGCTATGAGATAGAACAAAATAGACTTATATATTTATACCTATACACACTTTAAATAAACTTCAACTTCCACCCTGCAGCTATTTTAATTTGAAATAAAATTAATTTCTAAAATAATTCCAGTTTAGGAAACAACCAAGATTCGATGACAGTTATAAAATATTATAATTTTATATATAATTACATAATTATAAAATGGCAATCAGAATATGGTCTGTTGGGTGTAGGTGCGCTACCAGGGGTAGGGGCGTCACAGGGACGCCAAGGGTGCAGGAAGGATCCCACTGATAATGGAATACTGAGCTCTGCGATTTCAAATCTCTGACGCTAGTCTGTCTCACTGAGGCCTGGAGGGGTCATTTTCCCCTTGGATACATCCTCCGACCAATTCTGTCATTGTTTTTGTCACGTCCATTCTTTCTCCTAGGGGCCATGCCTGTCCTGTGGCTTTTTAACTAACTCTCATCTCACCTTTGGTGAATTTATCTTTTCAGCACACAAGCCTCCATCCACAAATGTAAAAGTATTTGCTGGACAACTAAAGAACAGATTGCTATTTCAGTTTTTATGGTCTCCTCCTCCCTGATAGAAAGTGGGAGTGATATTTTTTGAGAATAAGTAATATTCTCAAAAACATTTCTCATCAATAACAACCCAGCAGTACCCCGAGCTGTCGGACCAGTTGACCGCGGCTACAGGGTCTGAGGTGTGGGCAACATGAGCCTCTGGGGCTCTACCTGGCTGCCCTCCCTAACACAAATGAACAGGTTTTGAAATTATTTAGGTGTCCTTAATATGTTTATTTTTTTTGCTCTTGGATGAAGAGGAGTCTCTTCCTCCACATGTTTTCTTATATCCATAAATTTTCATGGAAAAAGGAATTATCTCCTGGTTCAGGTAATCCTATTTCACCATGATTTAGACCCAAGGATGAAAGAAGCGCAGGGGGGCCTGTGGCCATCCAGTGCAGGTGGAGGTGACAGGAAAGGCTGATGGGGAAGGACAGCAGGAAAGTGTGCCCTGTGAGCAAGTAGGAAGCCTAACCCTAAAAACCAGGATCAGTACTCTTAAAATGGGCTGTCAAGTTTGATCCAAATTTTGTATACATATTTTTATATATGTTATAACATATATAATATATTAAAACCTTTTTTTGGAAAACACAAGATAGGATTATCTATTTACTTCTTGAACCCATAGTCTTTTTTTTAAGATTTTATTACTTTATTGTTGTTCAGTTACAGTTGTCTGCATTTTCCCCTCATTTTAAAGAACTACATCTATTTCTTTAAACTGTTACAATTATTAAAAGTTTTACAAAGCACGCAGGGTTTTTAGGGCAGTGAAACTCTTCTGCAGAGCATGGTAATGGTGGATGCACGTCATTATGCAACTGTCCAAACCCATAGAACGTACAATCCCAAGACTGAACCCTAATGTCACCTATGGACTTGGGGTGATGACCCTGTGTCCACACAGGGTCACAGATGGTAACAGATGCGCCATTCTGTGTGGGGTGTTGATAGTAGGGGAGGTTGTGAATATTTAGGGGCAGAGGGCATGTCTATTAAAAAAGTTTTACTATTCGAGTATTTTTTTCACTTAGCATTAAATCACGTGGAATAAATAAATGCACAATTCAGATATGCCTTCTCAGGGCGCTCTCACCCTTCTTTGGTGGCTAAAGCACCAAACTGACACAGGTTGGGACGGCTTCCAACATCCCTGCCACCCTGGGCACATCCTGGTTCTGGATGTTTTGTTTTAAGGAGACTTTTATTCCCTTTCCACAAGTCCCTGCACCTCTCCTTTTCATTGTAAGCAGCTTCATTTTACTTGTATTCATGGCTGCCTGGCCTATCAGTCAGAGATGAAGTCAGCTTTTCTAAAACCTGCCTTTATTTTTAGCAACATTTTTTGAGCCTGTATGAAAAAAAGGAGCCACAGAATCAGAGAACTCTGGTGCCCTTCTCTGCAATGTTCTCTCCCCGCCCACCACCCGCCACTTCTACAAGCTCCTGTCACGGATGTCATTCTGGAGAGCGCACGTCCGATCACTGATTTCTTGGATGGAAATCTTATCTAGCTCCCATCTCCACACTGGCCTACCATGAATGCCCTTCTCGATCTAATCTGCACTTACCTTTCCTCCTCGCTGTTTCTCTAAAAGATCAAGGCAGTTTCCCACTTCCATCCATCACCTTGCCATTGCTTTCCTCCTTCCACTTTCCCCTTTTCTGCCTGGGGAGAAAATGTTTATACATGCTTGCATTTCGACTCACCGTCTCTGTGAAACCCCCCTTAAGCTCCCAAGATGATGTCAATGAACACAATCCCTCTCCTGGCTTCTCTCACCAGCATACACCTCATTTATTGCATTATATGATGGTTGAGTATTCCTCCAGCTGTCCTTCCAATGGACAGTAAGGAACTTAAGGCTCACTGACCTGAGTCATCTTTGTATTCCCCACTTCTGCCTGAGTGACCAACACTTAGTAGGCGTCCTGCGAAGTCCAGGGTGGCGTGATGAAAACATTCATGTAATCAGTACCAATTGGTCATCCACCTGACCGAGGGGAGGAGCCAGAATTCTCTCATCTTGTCCAAGAGAGAAAGTAGTAAAAGTTTTTCCTTATATCTGCCTGGTTCGTTGCACAATATACATTTGACTTGTATTATAGTCTTTCAATAAACAGAGTGTTACCTTTCCTCATCAGTTTAGTTTAGAATAGCAAATTTTCCCTCTTGTTCATGAAAATGGTGATGTAAATTTAAGTAATGGTTATTACAAAGATTGATCCACCTATTTAACCACTCAAATATATTTTGTATCTTCCACATAGAATAAATGAGGTTTTATTTTTTTTTTAACCCATGGGTTTTATCTGGGAGATAGAGAACAAGACTATTTATACCAAACTCACAAAGAGAGTACAAAGTGTCCATGAAAATTCAAAATCTTATGAAAATGTTGACACCAGCCAGACCTATTTCTCATGAGTTCCACAAGACTCAGTCCCTGCCACAATCACACACTGCTCTCTGGCCGCCTGGAGCCGAAGCAGAAGAATGGTTTCATGAAATGAGAAAGCACGTGACCGCCTGTTGAGTGCTACCCTCCACCGCTCACCCCCATTCATCCACTGTCACACTCACACACACACATGTGCACACGCACAAACGTCCTCACAACTGCCCTTCTGAGCAGGCTGTTGTCAGAGGCACACAGGGAGGGACAGAAGTGGATTTACAGTTGTAAGCACAGGAAACCCAGAGTTTTATCCCGTGTTATCATTCACTGATTATTTCTTGTTTTCCATACACGCAACTGCAAACCTATTCTTGCCCCACCTTGTTTATTCACTCATAGTACTCTTGCAGCCGATTCCAGCTTTCCTTACCCAGTACAGAAACCGGGTTAAATGGGGTCAGTCCGGTGCCAGCGATTTTCCTGACTTACAGAAACCCTAGTTTCCAGGAACCCATGTGGAAAAGACATCAGGTTGAAACATATGTCGGATTGTGATGGGAAACCCATGGGGCTGGAAGTCATTGGACCTGAATTCTCGTGCTGCTTCTGCCGTAGTGACAGCGAGCAAAGCTCTTCACGTGCACAAATCTCAGTTCGCTTGTCTACCATGGGGCATCCAGTCTGCATTTTGTGGTGCCTGGGTTTACACACTTCTCAAAGCACATGAACATGTGCTGGGTGCTATGCAGAGATGAAGGGTAAACAGGAGTCATGGTGCTCAGTGATAAGATTTTAAACAGTACCTTCATCAGAAGAAAAGTAAAGACAATTTGGAGTCAATTTCAAAGTCGTAGAGGTTTTTTAAGGATAAAATTAGTAGATTTCGAAGACATATTATACTCATTTTGGATGAACTTTATCTGCGCCTCCAGACATCTGGTGAATAGGCTCTTCTCCCTGTGTGTTAGAAGACCTTTAGCGAAAATGATGGGAAAATACAGATAAACATTCTCCAAAATCCCTTCTGTATCTTTTCATCCTATGATTCTGTGTATTAAATGGCAAACAGCCAATTTAATTTAAACCCTAGTTACAGCTCATAATTGAAACATAATGCTCTGCATAGAGAGAAATTAAAATTCTAGGTTAAGGTATATCACAAGCCTCAGTCTAATGTCCTTTCTTTGCTGCGGGGAAGGGAAAGCAGAGGCATTAGAAGGCTCTGGCGAGTGCACACCTGAAGCTCCAGAGGCGAGAGATAAAAGCAAGAGGGAAAAGTAAAGAAAATACGTAGAGCTCTCCTGGAAATGTGGCCGGGACTAAATGTGTCTGTCCCAAAGAAGAGCAGCAGAGAAGGCGTGCTCCTGTGAGGTAGGAAAAAAGCAACTTCTTCCTACCAGAATGTTCAAAAACCTAGATTCCAGTAAATACAGGCAGCCTGATTACTTTGGTTCTGGGCGTCTATGAGGACTAAAAGCTATGAAAGGTTAAGGGAACTCTTAATATAGAGCCTCTGGAAATTGTACCGTTCCCTCTCTCCATATTTTATGTGCACAGATTAGTATAATTGTCAGTCCAGTCCTGGTGTAACACACTCAGTCTTCATTTCACTACTTCGTGGTGGACATGATGCTTTTGCACAGTGCAACTAACCATAATATGCCCAGTCAAATCAAAAAAAAAAAAAAAAAAAGGCCTTGAAACTAAGGTTGAAAATCTCCACAGATAAAAATGGTACGTGCACATATTTAATTTGACACTCTCCATCAGCCAGGAAGAAAAGGCCCCTTTGTCATTCATCAGGACTTTTATAAGATGGGAGCTCGTCAGAAGAAACCTGTCTAAACCAGAATCCACAAAATAAAAAGAAAATGCGCCCTGGGAAGACACACTGATAGGAAAATATTTCTTTCCACTTTAGTTGTGACCAGGTCTGTGACATAGACACTAAACAAGGAATTTGCTTCAAGGGCATGCTTGTGCAAGGGGACACGACTGCAGGTCAGAATCTTCTTTCCAGGCACAACCGCAGTCAGCTGTGTGCCCATCTGGCAACCTGGCCATTTGTACACATAAAGAAAAGTGTGTGAAAAAGGATACACTGAATAGATTATCCAGGATTTACAAAAAGAAAAAAATCATTCTCTACTACCAAATTTACAAGCTCAGCGTATACTCTTGTGTCTTATTGCTTCGCGTATTTATTAAATTACAGGTGAGAAAAGGAAAAATGAAAGATGGCAATTTTCCTTATGGCAGAGATGGGTGTTGTAAAATAGCTGGAAAACAATTAAAACAGATAAATTCACAAGCAAACTACAAACTTGTATTTGTGCACTCAGTTCTAAAGAAGGAAACATTCCAAAGTCCTGGCAGCAGTGGTTTCTGCGGAGAACAATAAAGTTCTGACCTTCAGTGTGCTCTCCAAACAATCCAGGGTGTTGCCTTTGAACTTTAAAACCCCAATATCGTTTGGGCTCAGGTTTCCATAGAAACCACCTTTACGCACCGCCATGCCTGTTTCAGCCGGCCAACGAGCACCCGCCGACAGGCCTTAGGTGAGCGCCACGCGCTGGGAGCAGCGCGTTTTCCATGGAGAAAGTCCATCCTCGGAGTCCATTTTTTCAGTCGGTTTCACCAAATTCAGGAATACTGGCCTTCAGGTCACAGAATAAAGCCCAAATATCCTGGCACCGACAGGAACAGTCACTGGTAAATAAATAGCAAGTCGAACCATTATTAAGATGGAATAACTATCTTGACTTAAATTCTGAAAACTCTTTGACTTCCTCCTGAACTGCTCCAAGCATGCCAACGTGTGTCGAAACTATAATTACGTCCTCCCACTTCTCCGTGAGAAAATTCAAGTCTGTCTAAATAATAAAGGTTCCTTCGCAAATGCAGGAATTTTAGAACGATTGGTAGTGAGCTATTAAAAAAATAAAGCCCTCAGAACTAGAACGCTTATTTATATGGCTCAAACTGGAACACAGAAATTCCCGTCCAATGCACTGGTTTAGGGAGAGCCCCAGAGAAGAACGGACCCCCTTCTCCGATCCATGGAAGCAGAGTTCACAGTTAAGTCTGGGAGCAACCCCCCATGTTTAGGAAACAGGTATTTTACCACGACCAAGCCTCACCTCAAATGGCACCCCCTTGAGAGCCTCCCACGTGCACTCCAGGTGAAGGGGTGCTGACCCCAAAGTTAATCTGGACTACTTCTTCACAGCAGAACTGGCAGAAGAAAAAAATTAGCAAATCTGAAACTAGGTCAATTGAGATTATCCAGATCAAGAAACAAAAACAAAAATGAATGAAGAAAATGAACAGAGCCTCAGACACCTGTGGGAAACCATGAAGCTGCCTCACCAACATGTGCGGAATGAGTCACAGAGGGAAAGAACAGAGAGAAAGGGGCAGGAAAAATGTAAAGAAATAGCACCCAATAATTTCTCAAATTTGATTTAAAAATTAATCTAATGGCCAACTAATATTGGAGTCAAGAATATTCAATGGGGAAAGAACAGTCTCTTCAATAAATAGTGCCAAGAAAACTGAATAACCACATACAGAAAAGTGAATTTAGACACCTATCTTACACTGCTCATCAAAACTCAAAATCGACTAAAGATATAAATGAAAGACCTGAACCTGTAAATGTTCTAAAAACAAATCAAAGGAAAAATCTTTTTGACATAAAAGTCTTGGCAACAATTTTGGGGGTGTAATACCAAAGTGCATGCAAGAAAGGCAAAAATAAACAGGTGGGACCACATCAAACTAAAAAGCTTCTAAACAGCAAAAGAAACAATCAACAAAATGGAAAGGGAAGCTAAGTAACAGGAGAAAATATCTGCAGTATCTGCTACCCATATATCAATCAGGCGTTAATATATCAGCTGGGAGGGGAAGGCAAAGAATGAGGGAAAAGGTACAGGGAATAAGAAGCATGAGTGGAAGGTACAGAATAGACAGGGGCAGTTAAGAATAGTATAGGAAATGGAGAAGCCAAAGAACTCACATGCACGACCCATCGACATGAACGAAGGGGGGAATGCTTGCTGGAGGGGATGGGGGTGCTGGGTGGAGGGAGGCAATGGGGGAAAAATTGGGGCAACTGTAAAAGCATAATCAAAAAATGTATTTAAAAAAATAACTGGAAAAATAAAAAATAAGAAACAACATATTTTTACCATAAAGGAAGAGGGGGGAGTACAGAAAAACATGGTCAGAGACACATATTTTCTTCAATGGACTCATGGAATTCTAAAAATGCATCAATTTTTTCCCAAGTTAATTTATAAATTTTTTACAGTCTTAGTCAAAACATCTAGTTAAAATCCAAAGTGTTTTCTCGGCCCTGGAGGGCTCCAGGGCCCTAACTCTCTCTCTGACTGCAGCGCTTCCACCCCTCCCCCCTTCCCACCAGACAAACCTTCCCACCCCCCCTGCAGACCACCAGGCACCTGTGTTCCCTCTGCCCGTGGCTAGGTCTTTCTCTCCACTGGCTCTCTCACTTTATTGAAATGCCATCTTTCATAAAAGCGTTCTCCGAACACCCCGTCTAATACTATGCCCATCACCCTCTGACTTTGCTCCGCTTGTTTGTTGTTTGTTACGCCACCACCCTCTCACGCTGGGCTGGGTCGCCAGCCCTGTTTCTGTCTATTTCCTGTCTCCGTCAGAGAGGGTGAGGGGCAGTGACTGCGTGTCACGTGCACAACTGCATCCCATCCCCAGCACCGAAAACAGTGGGTGCCTGGCACGGTAAAGGACTCCATAAATATTTGTTGAATGAAATAATTTTAAAATCCCAACTGGATAAAATCACTCTAGTTTAATCTGAAATTATAAATAGAAAAGATGATAAAAATAATTAACATTGATTTTAAAATCATAGTAATTAAGTCAATGTTGTACGGGGAAAGAGATGGGTGCATCAGATAAACAAAAATGACAAACCCAAAATAGCCACAGCTCATGAAAGAAGCTACTATAGCATAAAAGCAACATTACGAAACAATGAGGGAAAATAAGTTATCCAACAAAGGAGGTAAGGTACACCAGATCAAACTTTCAGGGGAAAAAAAAAGAAGCTACTCTATAAAATCTAATGAACTTCATGTTTTAAAAATAGTTTTAAAATAAAGCAATTAAATAGGAAAATATATGTGAATATTTAGCTGATATATGAGTGTGAATGATACTTGCTAGGAAATCCCACACACAAAAAAAGGTTTGATCACATAAACTTGTAAGTTTATACACATCGAAAATGCTACAGCCAAAATGAAAAGACAACATAATGAAGAGAAAACCCTCTTGGCACAAATACAACAAAAGGCCATTATGCTTACCTTATAAAAAAAGTTTACACATCAGTATGGAAAGCATTAAGACTAATAGAAATGGAAAGCCAAGAGCATATTAAAATGTGCATTCTCAGGAGTAATCAAAAACTATAAATTAAAACAATGCGTCTAACAATGCACCTATCAAAATACCAAAATTAGAAATGCTGAAAGTCACCATTAAAGACAGTGGGATAGCGTCTCCTATGTTGCTGACAGAAAGAAAAATTGTTTAAAAAAACTATTAAAAATGTTTCCTATCTAATAAGAACCATTAATTCTACTCCTAGAATCATCGCTAAAGAAATAAGTGTGGACTGAGATTTACATCTGAAGTTCTTCATCACAACACTTTATATAATAAAAAAATTTACCCAAAAATCCCACAAGCTATCCAATATTATGGTGAAATCATTTATGGAACATTCATACAATGGATGATTATGCAAGTATTAAAGACATGTTTTCAAGAAATATTTGATGATATCTGCTAGCATTTATTATAAAGTTAAATTAGAAGGGAGAGGAAGAGGAGAATGAGCAGGAGAAAAAGAGAATTCCAAATTATATACAGTTATTACAGGATATCACAACTGAACCAGAGCTTAGATCTGGTAGGTAAAAAAATTACATCCTTCTCAACACAGTGATTCAATTTAGGGCCCAGGTCTGTTTGGTGGGGCCAAGTAGAACCACCTGCTTTCATAACTGTGTACAGAGCAAGAGATGCCTTCTGGTAAAACATGAAATGAGTCCCAAAGCCATACCCCTGAGAATGGATATGTCCAAACCAAAGCCAGATGTCAAGACAAGCAGTTGCCCGCAAGGAAACCCACATAAGAAAGGTTAGGCCACTGATCGCCAGAACTGAGACCCAGGGCCCAAGTCATGGAAGGGAAGGTGAGTTTCAGAGCCAACATGCACTGATAGCTGTTCCAACAAGCCCAATGAGACCCAAAGAGGGAAATATCTACCCTGCTCCTAGCACTGTGCCTGGTGTGAAATCAGTTAGCACTCAATGAACATTCTTCTTAAATGAAAAAAAAAAAAAAAAGAGTGAGTCAATGAATCAATAAATGAATCAAAACTAGACACCGGGGACCAGCAGTTCTGCTCTGGGTACCTCAATGAAGCATGATGCTGAGAAGTATTTCTTTCAAACCTCAAAGTGTAGACACACAGACATTTTCACCAGGGCCAAGGACAAAAGTATCAGCACACTGGTGAACCCCGGACAGTGGGGAAAGTCCTTGGGGTGATTCTCCTGGGCCTTCGGGGTGCAGCCATGGCCCTCGTGGCAGGGCCCAGGTGCAGGGGGCAGCCACAGGTAAGCAATGAGGGGAAGGAATGGAGGTAGGGGTGTGAGTCACCTGGGAGGGTTTTTGGATAGTTGGAAAAAAGCACCCAGGAAAAGAGCAGATTTTCTGCTCGTCCGTGAGGTTGGTGCCCACGCCATTGTCATTTGGGTATTTCATGGAGAGATGGCTGTATTTTGTGGACACAGACTTTTTCAAAAGAAATTATTAAAACTATGTAGTGATATGCCCTTTTTGTAAAAACACATGCACATGTACACATGTACATGTACAGGCACCCCTCAACATAGATACACCCTTCTGCATGTAAAGTTTTTGATTAAAGGCCTTGGATTTATGTTGTAAATTGGGAAAAAAACTGTAAGATGGTTTTTCATAAAAAGGGGGTAAATAAAGGACATGAAACACTGAAATACCTATTTCTCAAGGTTTCTTTATGGTGTTAGTTACATTCACAAGGCTGCACTGTGTAGAACATAGCACAGTGAGGGCTAACTGCACACTGCCTTCACATCACCTGTGCAGCACAGAGCCCCGGGCAGGGAGGCGGGAGGGGCCCCACTGCAGAAGGAGCGAAGAGGAGGCCAGCTGTGATGGGCAGCCTGGCAGGAGCCACCTGTGCAACGGAGTCTTCAAAGGCTTTTGCCAGCAGAAGCAGCAGCATCACTGCAGGAGCGAAGAGCAAGCACCGGCGCCACAGCCACTGGGACTAACGGAGGCGGGGGAAGAAAACTACGCAGACTCACAGAACTGGTTTGGAAGAATTTGGGGGGCTGGACTTCTCACAAAATGGGTGAAATTGGAGCCTGAAAATATGTTAGTTTTTTTTCATTTTTCAAGTTTTAGCATCACAGCCCCAAACCATGGAACAGTTTGTCACAGGTCATATGCTAGATGTTCCTACATACATATAGCACGCACTTTGCACAGCTAAGGCATGTGTTTTTAAGCATAAAAACAAAACTGGCACTTACCAGAGTTGAACGTGAATAATGGAACCTGGGGGGGGGGGAGGCGAGCAGGAAGAGGCTCACTGAGCTCTAAGCTCCCTGGCCCCCTTGCTTCTTTCCCAAACGCCAAGCACGTTAAGCTTCTGGACTTTTCTAACTCACTCTTCTGCCTGGACCATCCTTCTCTGGGATTCCTCCAAGGCTCCCTCCATTTTCATTCAGCTCGATGCTCAAACACCAACCCAAAAAGGTCTTCCCAGTCTATGCTATCTAAAATAGCACACTTTTATCTCCTTTCCCTATCGTTCATATGCTTTCAGATCATTTTAGTTTAACTCATGTCCCTGTCTAGAATGTAAAGCTCCTTTATAGCAAGGACCGCATCCCATTCACTAGACCCCTAGCACTTTGGAAAATGCCTGGCACACAGTAAGCAGCTAAAAAGACCTGCTCAATGAAATGAATTGGGCCTGAACTTATCTTGCCATCTGCAGCACTTGCTTTTTAGGTTGTGAGGTCACCTCACAAAGCACACCAACACAGAAGAAAGCAAAAGCCAGGTAAGACTGGCCTCACCGTTTCTGAGCCACTTAGTAGGGACTTGTGCAGGGATCCCTTGCAGCTCTTGCAGCCAGAGCTGCACCTTTAAATGCTCTTTGGTTCCTCGTCCCGCTGAGAAGGGAAAGGGATAAATGCAAGGAAAATAAACCATGGGGGAAGGGGGAGTTGCTTACAAAATAACAATAATAAATAATAATAACCAATGGGAAGATAAGCCACAAATTTTAAAAATGAATCCACTGAGAAAATAATAGTAATTTTTTAAGTGGAGATTTCTGTTATCTCGTGACTATTCCATTCACGTTAAAACAGCGTGATTGAAGTTTTGGTTTTTGTTTTTTCAATTTTATGTATGAAGAGCTAGCACTGTTTCTGTGGTAAGGCAGATGCCTTGAATGGCCCACTCAAGACAGCTCACTTAGCCCAACTTAACGAAGCCTGTATCCTCCGCACACTAACAGAAACCCTGGCAATGACAAATATTGAGGCCGTATTTCCAGATCAGACCACGTGGCTTTGCACACACCGGCAAGGCCACGAACGCTGGCGGAGTTTTTCCAACGGCTCCAGTAGAGCTGCTGGTGACCCGCCTTCATCTTTTGGATGCCATGAGGCAAAAGGGCTGAAAACATGTTTTACCATTGTCGTTGAGGCCTTAGTTCCACTCCCACCTAGTGTGGCCTGGGGAAAGGGTTTCCATTGCCCCCCCCCACCCCCTGGAGAGCTAAATGTCTGTGGAGAAAGGAAAGCAACACCTGAGTTAGTGGTATTGGACAGTATAGGTCTAAGTGGAGAATTAGGGCCTGACGCCCGAATGCTGTTAAGATCACAGAAGGAGGTGGGGGGAGGATTGGTGAAGGGTAACAGCCAAGTATGTGGTTACAAAGAACGATTTGAGTGTGGGTGGTGGGCATGCAATGCAGTGTACAGATCATGGGTCATAGAAATGAACACTTGACACTTGTATGACTCTACTGACCGGTGTCACCCCAATACATTTAATTCAAAAAAAAAAGAAAAGATTTTAGAAGAAAGTTCTGTGAAAACTGAGGAGTCAGAAAATACTTCATTAAAGAGAAAGGAATTTAAGTTTGGCCGTAAAGATGGGCTGGAGCTGAATAAAGTGAGAAAACCGGACATGGGAAGCAGAGGGTACTCCAGGGGCATGTTCACCTACAGCGTTATCTTCACGGAAAGCTTTAGAAAGGTTGTCCTAAGAGGCAGTGGTCAAGGTAACTAACAAGTTTACCACTTCATACATAATAACAAGTCTAATCTCCTAAAAGACTGTTTATCTCCCATGGAATCTTATGAGAATGCCAGAATTCAAGACACATTCCAGAACAAATTATCTGCCTAGTGGACTCATCCTGAAGAAGAAAGGATGGACACAGAGAAAGACATAATCATAGGAAAACTGCGTTGCTCTGATTTCACTAGAGAAAAACCACTGCAATGTGACAGTGTGGGACGCCCTCTGGTGGTCAGATTAGTGAAGATGGTTACTTCAGGATTTTTCACCCGTTTTCCTACACGGGCAATGATTCCAAAAGGTGAAATGGTATCCGATGACTTGACTCTCCTACTTCCCCCACCCCTGTTCTTCATTAACCTACACCCAGATACAACTCATCTTGATTTATTTCCCTCCACCAATACTATTGCTTGGTGCTTCCAAAAAGCCCCTCCTTTGACCACAGCTTTAATAAAATGACCAACTAGGAAGGCTTTATAAACATATACTGGCAATAACACGGTTAATTCCAGTTGACAAGAAGATATTGTTCTATATTTCTAAAGAAAAGACCAAAAACCATGAAAACCAAGGGTGTAGAAAACTGGGGCATTTAATGCTGTTCATACTGCTCTCACTTGCTGCTGTGAGATGAGCAAGGACTGAATAACTACACAAAACAACCTAGGAGGTGCCTGTCACACAGCAGGTACAGAGTGAGCGTCATGCCTTTCCCTGAACAACTGCTGATAAACTTCTAAATAGGTTCAGAAGCAAAACGAACTGAAAAACAAAAGTGTCTCTCTATGTGATTGATGGATATGTTAATTACCTTGATCGTGATATTCAATTCACACTGTACACAAATATCAGATCATTGTGTTGTTCACCTTAAATATGAGGGGGAGCCCAAAACACCTGAATTTATTTATTTAAAAAATTGTGTATTTATTCTTACATGGTTAAACTTCAGTCACCTATTGAGATAGTTTTTCCACTGCTCAAAATAGTTTTTAAACTTGTCAATTTTGATGCCTTTTAGTGCTTCTGCTGTTTTTTGTTTCACCTCTTCCACATCACCAAAACGTTTCCCTTTGGGGACTTATTGCATGTGGGGAAATAGAAACAAAAAAGTAGCTCAGGGAGAGACGGAGTGAACAGGGAAGGTGAGGCATGGAGGTCATGACATTTTTAGAAAAAAACTGCTGAACACTCAGTGCCATTGGGTGGGTGTGCTCGTCAATCACCCATCATGAAATGGGCAAACGTGTTGACAGAGTCTTCAAAAAAAATTCCCTGAAGCCAAATGCAGCCTCTCACAACAACACCAGCTGGTACACCAATATAGACAGGTTCCTAATACTCACCTAGTGGGGGAAGCTGTCCTACAAGGCGCTTGCCCTCTAGAAGGTAATTCCTTTTATTGCGGGGTCCCCACTTATACACACAATTCTACTTTTCAATTACACCTCTGGGAAAAGCTGGAAAAAATTAAAATGAAAACAAAACAGAGAATAAAGGGAAAAAATAAACTTGATAGGAAATCAAAATGCCATTATGATACAGAATTTAAAACTTCATTAAGGAACCTGTTTTCTGCCCGCCATAGACTACGGCCTCTTCTTAGCTTTTGGGTGTGCCCTTCACTCCACAGCAACTGAAATATGTGGAGCCACTATCCAAGTTTCCACCTATTGAAACTAATAAGGAAAACACAGTTTTCTGCTCTTTTCTAGACATACCATCTTAAACAAATCACTTAATTTGTTTGGGCCTCAGTTTCTCCATGTGAAAAATGAAGAGACTGTCTTAGATCAGTGGTTCTCTGGTATAGCTCAGGATGACCAACCAATGGTGTTCCTTTGTCCCTGGTGAAAGGAACAATGTGGAGTTCTACATACAGTTAAATTACCAAATGAAAAGGTTACCATCGATTCTGAGATTAAATCCTTCTGTAACACATATGCTGTTAAAGTATCCCTTCTTTTATCAAGCAGTGGGGACATGGTTTTAGGGGTGAGTTTAATGTCCCTACCAAGCAAAACATTGCTAACCCTAAGCTGCCCCCAAATTTGGGGCCTATGAAGTCGGTTTAACTCACCAGAAGTGAGGAGATGGTACAAAGATAGTGAAATCTGGAGACAGGTAGCCAGGCTCTGAGAATTCAGCCCAGGCTTTGTCTCTCATAAACTAGGTGACCTGTGTGCTTTGTCTAATTGTTCTAAACCCCAGATGCAGTCAGACTGGAAAAGTCACTGATCAGGAAAACCGAAGAAGGGAAAACTCCTTTCCTTGCTGCTGTCTGAAGGCTCCTCCGGGTCTTCTGTCTAGACTAACACGCGGGCATTTGCCTCAGGTGCACAACAGCACTGACAGAACCCCCAACCACACTCGACATCAACCTGGGGAAAAAAAACACTTGAGTGGTCAAATTAACCAGCAAAAGCCGAAAACAGGGGCGATTCTGGGCAGTCTAGGACTAAAAGACAAAGGGAGAGGAAAAGACTAGCTACGCTTAAGTGTCAGAGAGTAAAAGACACTGGAATTCTATCAGAATACCTTCTGAATATGCTTATGACACAAATATGCTAATATACAGACACAAGAGTCATTTCATCACCCCTAAAAACATAAAATTATGTCATGAGTTTAAAAAATTTCCAATTTCCTCCTTGGGTTTCATCCGCTTACTTATGTCAGCTCCATGATTTTCTTTACAAAGGAGGCAGAAAACAGGAAATTGGGAAAATGAGAACTGGACGAGCACACAGGTCACCTTTTGGTCTCTCACTCTGCCTCCCCACAGAGCTCAGGAGGGGAACACAGGAGGGAAAAGCCCATTCTCCTGCATGGTCAGCCCTGTTTGTCCTCTGCTTTGACAGACAAAGCTGCTGAATCCAAACACAGGTCACAGGCACCACCTAGAGGCATTAGTCATAAGTCCACCTCTGCAGTTCAAAATCCAGTTCTCCCTCATCAGAGACCTGAAAACTAAGTAAAGTGCTCCCCCACCTCCAAACACCGGCAGGGGAGGGTGTGAACCCAGATGAAGAGGAGATGTGCAAATACGCACATCCGGCCCCATCCTTAGACTTATCTGTGTCACCATCTCGTTCGCTAGCACCTTTGAGGTTTCCCTTGCTGTCTGTTCCCGCAAGAAAAAATGTACGACATAAAAGCCACAAATCTACCTTTGTGGAGTCAGGGGGTCATGAAGTTGGAACCACAATAACTTCGCATTAGCCATACCTCAGAGAGTAGCATGCCCGTTAACAATGAAAATATGAATGCAATAAATGATCTTAGACCCTGCCAGTTACTGCTGCTGTGAGTCAGGGACACGGAGCGCGCTTCCAGGAAGTCTAGCCTTTGCCTGTGGGCTTTACCTCATCACCAATAACAAAGTATTTGGGTGATGTTTTAGTCATTTGTACATCTCATCTTTATAACATTAACTGGGGTAAATAAACAGAGCCCCCAAATTCAAAGGCCTTATCTATACCCAAGGTTCCACAACTCACCAGGCACAGTTAAGGGATATTTGAAAATAATGAGAAGCTATGATCTTCCCGTGTATGACTGAGTCCCCAACTCAGGACTGTGTTTGACAAACACCTTGGGTTTCCACAACATCAACAAACTAATTAGAAGGTAGCTCAGTTTGGCAGAAATTATGTTGGCTAGGGACATTGGAGTTCCAGGGTCTAGTCCCATCGTTGTTACTATCTAGCTGTGGCATCTAAGGCTATTCATTTAACATCTTAGTTTTCTCATCTATAAAATAAAGTTGTTTACTATGAATTATAAAGCTCTATAAGTTTAAAATAATTGCACTGGAATTTGGAAGTCATAGGTGTAACAGAGCCTGCGTGAAACGCCCATCCTTTGTTAGCACTGACGCTTTGTTTCTCAAACCACTAGTGGGCGATGCTGAGCTACGCACTTAAGACACCGCCTGCAAGGTGGGTGAGGTGATTACTTGGGCACTGAAGAGTAACCTCTGGAATGTTTTTCTCTTCACGGTCGGCAGCCCACCTGCCCACTGATGTAATCACTATCTTGTGTTTGCTATAACAAACATCCACCAAGTAAATCAATAAAAATTCCAAAAATAAAAAGCTTAATATTACTGTTTTCTTTATAAATTAATCATTAGACCCCACTCTAAGTGATATCATTTTAGTTCAATCATTAATTAGTCACTTCAATGATCCATTAAAATATCAATCCATTAAAACTATAATTGTTGAAAAAGAATTACGATCTCATTTAATGATCCAGAACAATGACATGGGTTCCTGCTTTGCCCAAATAGAGGTGTTTCCGAAAAGATGTGCTTAGCAGCACTTTTTATGATGACGAAAGTCATGTGTTTCACTGCAGAAATTGTTAACTGCAGAAAAGTCACAAAAAGCTATAAAAATCCTCCAAATCTTAACATTTGGAAAATAGC